>OZJO01016793.1:0-32950 GCA_900406225.1 Acrobeloides nanus | reverse complement strand
GCTTAAAGTTCTCGTCAACATTATTGTCTTCAAAGTTCAATTTTCGGTTACTTTTTCTTGGCTAAAAATTTCCATAGGGTGATTTTTTGGGTACTAGAGCTTTTGGCAACGCCACTTTTTTTGAAAAACGAGCCTTTGGCAACGATTTGCTTGTTGCCAAAAGCTATAGTACCTTTTTTGCACCTAATTGAAAAACTTTACAAACGAATGGCAATACTGTAATTCAATTTTCCAAAAGCGAAAAATTTGTCAAAAAATTGCCAAAAAGTCGAAAATTTAGTCAAAAATAGACACTTTTGACGAAAATTAGACATTTTTTGTTAAAAAAATTTCAATTTTTGTTGAAAATATGGCAAATTTTTGCTGAAAAAATTTTTTGGATAAAAACATAAGGGGGGAATTAATAAAAATTTTCATTTTTTCAGCGACGGGGAAGGGGGAATTGCCCCCTTTCCCCCTTAAATACGACCCTACCACATAAATATGAAAAACAAACCGTTTTAGCGCCTGTTGTACGATCTAATGACTTCGTACGCTTATTAGGAGAAATTGATGAAGATGCCGTCGGAGATGGTTGTAAACCAAATTCGCTTGGATCTCCACCCTTTTTTAAACGAGGTGTAGAATTAGTTTTACGAAGTTTCATTTAAAACTAGATTTATAGTCAAAATTTTGGAGCTCTTTCCCCCTAGGGAGACGCAATCAACAGAATTTCAAAAACTGATACTTTTTTGAAGAAAATTTTAGCTTTTGGAATCCTGTGGATTGCGTCTTCTCAGCGATAAGAGCCCCAAAATTTTTGTTAGGATACCACGGAACTTTTTATTGAATCAGACAACGTATACATTGAAACCAAAAGAAACGTGGATCTTATATAGCTTTTTTGATTCATACGACCACGCAGAGATGCATAAAAAAGCTATAAGGATCCACTTTCGTTTCAATGTACACGCTGCCTGATTCAATAGAAAGTTCCGTGGTAGCCAAAAAACAAATTTCGACTATAATAGTTAAAATCTCAGGAAGCGAACACACCGCAGTAAAGTATTAAAACATTTCATATATGATCATAGAAAAATAATTTCCCAAACGCCATTTATTAATAATATAAAACACCAGTTAATAAATAACTTATAGGGTGAGCAAAAAACAGTACTTTTGCGTTTATTTTTGGCGAAAAATTTTCAAAAATCGCATAAAAATACCCCCTTATAGGTAATTTTTGAAAAAATTTCACCAAAAAACGCAAAAGTACGGTTTTTTGCTCACTCTGTAAAACAAAGCTTAGATTTTATCACATGAATCACATATAAAAAAAGTTTATTTGAAAACAGACCACTTGACTTGTTCTTTTGCCGACGTAAGTAGCTAAAATATCGAATATAAAAAATTACAAATTTTTGAAAAAAGCGCCAAATTACCGAAATTATCCCCCCGTTTTCTTGCAGACTTTAAAATTTCTTCAACCTACCGACATTCCTAACTGCGAAACCGATTGATCGCCAAAGTTCATTTCATCTGGTCGAAGTGCGCAACGACTTACAACAGCTTGTGGATCCGTTTCCATTATTACACTTAAAATTACAGGGTGTTCCAAACAACCGCCATTTGGTTATTTTTTGGCGAAAATTTTTTCTTTAAATGACTCATTTTGGGGGTATTTTTATGCGAGAAATAGTCTTTTGGAAGAAAAAAATTTTCGCCAAAAAATGGCCAAATGGAGGTTTTTGGAACACGTTCAAGGCAAATATTGAAATGCAAACATACCCATCATCACAGATCTCATCCATTATAAGCATGGCAATATCGATGCTATCAAGAAGTGCTTTTTTCTCAACATTCTTCCTAAGCACCGTCGAAACCGAATCGTATAAACAGTTGAGCACGCTGACAAGAATTAGCTCATTTTCTTGTGCACTTCCGATTACATAGAAGAATAAATCCACATTCGAGCGATACACACAAATAAGACCGTCCAAGAGAATTATTTCAGCTATAAAAGGTTGCCAGGATGAGTAAAAATTTCGATTAGTTAAAAGCCAAATTTCTGTAATTTTCGACCAAGGTGTTCGCACAGGCCAAAAATAAAAGTTCTCAGAATTTTTTGAAACCTCGATATTTCCTAGGTTTTCGACCACACTGAATCCAAACACCGAGATCACGAAATTTTTTTGTGTTTTGCCCAAAATGTTTGAAAAAAATTTTTTGATCAAAAATGAATTCATTTTTGAGAGATTACCTTATATTTCCGTAAATTTGCGAAAAAAAATCTCGCAAATTTTTGATTGCCCGTACACCTTGCTCTTGAATGATGGGGACCCCACCCCTTAAATTACTCCTCTCACAAGCTTGATTAGAAAAAAAACATGATAAACTTACAATTAGCCTTGTGAGTTTTTTGAAAAAGATTCTTCTCAAATGCAGCTTGTTCTTTTTGCGATGGAAAAACTTCGGAATCATAATACTTGGCCAAAATTCTATGCCCATCTTGGTCCAAAATTGCGATACCTTTAATGCTGTACAGCGAGGACATATCCTAGAAATAGAAAAAGTTATTTTAACTTTCAAATAGCTATCCAATTACCAAATCAAGTGCCATTTTAACGATCAAGTTTTTAAGTTTTCTAAAAATGCTTTTTTATATTAAAAAAGTATAAGATAAAACATAAACTACACATGGGAAAATACACCATTGAGGAAATCTATACAGTCGGTACCCTAAGTCCTGGCATAGGGTGCAAAAGACCTGGCATGATGCGACAAAAAATCACTTTATCATTGGACATTAGGAGCCATGCATTTCACGATGGCGTTAGGACAATTGCAATTTGCATCGAAAACTGCTCGATTTACTGATACGAAACTGATCATCATCAGGACTTTTGCACCCTATACCAGGACTTAGGGTACCTTATGCCAGGACTTGTGCACCCCCTGTAATACTTCTAATCTTGCTAAAAATGTCGGATTGTAGATGAGTGAAAAGAAGCGACGAAAAAAAGGTTAATTTTTCACTAAAACTTGGCCAAGATGGGCGGGATTTATACTTCTTATACTTCCATCGTGTCGCAACGCGTCGTACGACAGAAATATAAAACGCTGTCGTACGACGCGTTAGGCACCATTTATACTTGCCGCTTTCCGCGCGCGTCTTAGTGCATTTTGAAGACGCTTTCCGCGCGCGTCTTAGTGCATTTTGAAGACGCTGCGTCTTCAAAATGCACTAAGACGCGCGCGGAAAGCGGCAAGTATAAATGGTGCCTTAGTAAACAAAGTCCATATACGCATTGAAATATGGGATCGAAACAACCCGCCTTATGAGAAGAATAACCATGAAAGCCGTAGAAATTTCGATGAGATCAACTGTGAACTAACTTAGGAAGGATTTGAAACAACCGAAGGTATCAGAGGACAAAAGTTCGGGGACACCCGACAAAAATTTGGGGACACTATCCCTGTCGGATTTTGCGTTTTTTGTATTGAAAACACCGAAAAACGCAAAATCCGACAGTTGTAGTGTCCCCGAACTTTTTCCTTCGAACTTTTGCCCCCTGATAAGTTTATTTTGAATATGAACAAGGGGTAGAGATTTCTCATAAAATTTATTCACTTTCAGGACACTTGAGTTCTACCACCATCTGGAGCTCGCTGAAACAAGAATTACCGTCAACTGAATAAGGAAAATTTGCCAAGTGGTTCTGGAAACACTCAAGATAAAAAATGGAAGTGGATGAACCCTATGGGTTTTTATGCGTACCACAAGAGTGCGTTTTTGTTATTTTTTATTATATACAGTCGACTCTCGCTTTAAGCCCCCCCTAAAAACGAAAGTTAAAAAAATCATAACTTTTGATAGAAAAATCCAGAAAANGATAATACAGTCGACTCTCGCTTTAAGCCCCCCCCCCTAAAAACGAAAGTTAAAAAAATCATAACTTTTGATAGAAAAATCCAGAAAAAAGTGTTAACCACATTTTCGAAACCTTTTCTAAAAGGGTTCGAAAATGTGGTTAACACTTTTTCCTGGATTTTTCTATCAAAAGTTATGATTTTTTTAACTTTCGTTTTTAGGGGGGGGGGCTTAAAGCGAGAGTCGACTGTATTATCTATCCACTTCCATTTTTTATCTTGAGTGTTTCCAGAACCACTTGGAAAATTTTCCTTATTCAGGTGACAGTAGAATTCTTGTTTCAGTAAGCTCCAGATAGCGGCAGAATTCAACAAGTTTCCTGAAAGTGCATAGATTGAATGAGAAATCCCTACCCCTCGTTCATATTCAAAATAAACTTACCTTCGGTTGTTTCGAATCCTTCCTGAGTTAGTTCACTGTTGATCTCATCGAAAATTCTATGGCTTTCATGGTTGTTCTTCGCATAAGCCGGGTTGTTTCGATCCCATATTTCAGCGCTTTAGGCAGCCGTGAAGGGAGCGTAAAAAAATCTTATTTGAAAAATTTGAACAACTTATACCCAGCAATAGCTGCCAACGTTTCTAAAATTCAAACGATTATACATATTCTGAAAATCGTGTTGATTATGACTAAATTCAAATATGAAAAGAAGCCGTCAAATAATGCATGTTGCCACAATTTTGTTTTGTGCGCTCTTTTCGATAAAATTACATGCTCATTTCAGGAGATCTTCAAGGTCATAATAGCGTGACTATCATTCGATACATTTCTGATAAGAATTTCTTTATAAGATTTTTAATTTTTTTTCAGCCACTAATTTATTCGTAAATCTGCGTTTTTCTCTTAAATTATAAGAATGTCTCAATTACAGGTACTTTATTTTGAGTTAAAAATGATGTGATTTTTTAAGGAAGTTTACATTGTAGCGGCTGTTAGAACTCCAATTGCTGCATTTAGAGGTTCATTCTCCACTCTAACCTCTGTAGATCTTGGTGCACATGTAGCTAAAGAATCACTCCATCGAGCTGGCCTTCGACCTGATGAAGTTGAAGAAACTATTGCTGGATCTGTTTTAACAGCTAATCAAGGGCAAAATGTTGCTAGACAAATTGCGATTAAAGCAGGTTTGTACAGTTGTTCCAGAAAGAAGAGCAATTTTGTGATTTTTATGTTGACAGAAAAATTAAATTTCTCGGGCAAAATTTTGGCTTTTGACCTAATTCCTTTTTTAAAACATAGGAAATCAAATTCTGTATATATTTAAAAAGGAATTAGTTCAAACAACAACAAAAAATGCAATTTTCCTGTCAACTTAAGTCTAAAAAAACTGTCTTCAAAATTTTTTTCGAATTTTCAAAAAGTTTTCCAAGTCGTCTGATTTTTTATACTCAGGGGTTTTCGGGGTATGGGGAATACGAATCTGATGAAATTTTTTGATTTTGAACACTATAATTCACTCCTACGATGATGACCATTTTGGAGGCCTGGGACGGATCCTCGAGGAAAAAATCGTTACATCAAATGAGCGTAGATTCGTATTTTTACTTTTTACCGAGGTTTTTTCGAGTGGGGAATTGATTTCAGATGGAATTGGACGAAAAATTTTCTCTTGACCCCCTAGTATAAGATGATTCCAACTAGAACCCATTGCAATTTCCTTATATTGGGAAAACTGCAAGAATACTTCATTTCTTTGCACATTTGAACGAAATATTTTGTATTTTAGGAGTTCCCAATACATCGCTTGCTTATACAGTCAACAAAGTTTGTTCTTCGAGTCTGAAAGCCTTAATATTGGCGGCTCAATCGATCCAGCTTGGAGTCCGTAATACAGTTTTGGTAGTTGGTACAGAATCTATGTCCCAAGCACCATTTTATTTGAATCGAGGAGAACATGCTTATGGAGAGATTAAATTAGTGGTAACTTTGACGTTTTTCTCTAAAGCTATATTCCTTGGTCCCCCTTGTTTTGGCGTTTTTACCCCTTGGTCCTCCTTGACCATTAGGAAAAAATTGGTGTTCACTATCCCTCCAGTAGCGTATCCAGGGGGGGGTGCACGGGAGGCGGTCGCACCTTCGAAATTCGAAAAATGAAAATTATTTCTTAATGGTCCCCCCTCTTAGGAGGGGGGAGGATTCTGCATAAATTTATGCAGAATCCCTTCAGGCCGAAAACAAAAAAAAATCAATTTTTCATCTTTTTTAGGCTTTGGTTTAGGCCTAAGCCTCCATTTTTTGTAATCGATAGCAAATTTAGGATGCCATTCCAAGAGATGGAATTTCGGATGCAATTCTTGGCGACCCAATGGGATTATGCGCTGAAAAGACTGTCAAAGATTATGGTGTAACTCGACAGGATCAAGATGCTTATGCTTTGGAATCCTATAGAAGAGCCGCCGAAGCTTGGAAAACTGGTGGTTATAGTAAAGAAGTGGTGTCGGTCCCAGTGAAACAACGTCGCGGTCCTGATGTTGTAGTTAGTGAAGATGAAGAATACAAACGACTTGATGAAAGTCGAGTAAGTTTTATTTCAAAAAATTTGGGGTCTCAAAGAGATGCTGGTACTATTTTTCTTTAGGAGGCCCACTTGAAAATTTTTCAAAAATGGCAGTCCTGGGCTATTTTTTGCGTAGAGTCCAAAAATCTCACTAAAAATTGTGAAAATGCTTGCAATAATAGCTCGAATTAGCATGACGATTCTGGTTAATCATGTGACCCTAAAGAGGGCCTTTGGAATAAGAGAGATTAGCCATGAGTGGTCGTATTTTGATGGGAAAATGTCCTAATTCGAGCAGTTGCAAGCGTTTTCACAATTTTTGAGTGCGATTTTTGTATTATACGCAAAAAATAGCTAAGGACTGCCATTTTTGAAAATTTTTTCAAGTGGGCCCTCTAAAAGAAACTAGTACTGGGATGCTTTTTTGTAGCAAATTTTAATTTGCGGTTAAAAAGTCGAGCATAAATTATTTTAGAAAATTTTAAGTAGCTTATTTTTAGTTACCTACATTGCCACCAGCCTTTATAAAAGATGGATCAGGAACAATTACCGCTGCAAACGCAAGCTCGTTAAACGATGGCGCTGCCAGTCTTGTTGTTGTGGCTGGTCACAAAGTTCAAGGTTCAGTCGCTCCGATTGCTAAGCTTATTGGCTATGCTGAAGGTACTTGTGCTCGTGAAATTAAAGGGCGAGGGCTGATTGAGGCGAGTTATCGCAAGAAATTTTTTTGACAGACGTAAAAAATGTTCGAAACGACGAAAAATACCATTTTCGAGGAAACATCGAACAAATTTTTTTGGGTTTTTTGGCCTTTTTTACAGCTTTTTTGAGTGTAAAAAAGGTCAAAAAACACCTTTTTTTAAATTTTTCTTCGAGAACAGTATTTTTTATCGTTTCGAACATTTTTTACGTTTGTCGAAAAAATTTTGAAAAAAGATTTTTTGCGATAACTCGCATCAATCGGTCAAAAAAGGCCAAAAAACACCATAAAAATTTTTTTGGGTGTTTCCCCTTGAAATGAATTGTAAAATTATTTTTAGGAGCTTGTGCCCCAATCGATTTTACCATAGCACCTGTTAATGCTGTGAAGAATTTATTGAAAGCATCTGGTATTTCGAAAGATTCCATAGCCCGATGGGAAGTGAATGAAGCCTTTTCTATTACTGCGTTAGCTTTTATTAAAGAACTTGGTTTGGACCGAAATCGTGTGAATGTGCGTGGTGGAGCAGTAGCACTCGGTCATCCAATTGGGTAGGATTTTCGGGAAAAAATTTCTTACTTGGTTTTTATTATCTGTAATCTCAGAGTAATCATCCTTTTTAGAATGTCCGGTGCGCGTATAGTGGTAACCTTAGTGCATCAATTGGAACCTGGACAATATGGTGTGGCAGCGATTTGCAATGGTGGTGGTGAAGCAACAGCTGTTTTAGTACAACGTGTCTAGATTATTGGACCTGTATTTATTGACTCAAAACAGTATTTTGTGATACTTATGTTTGTGCCTTTTTCAATACATATATTTTAAATTATTCACTTTAATATTATAATAAATATATTAGGTTGTTCAATAGGTATTGCGTGCTACTTGTTTTGTCGCCTGGATGGCTTTGGAAAACCTTTTCGACAAAAAATTTCAGTAGGCAAGAGTATATGCTAAATATTAGAATTAGGAAAACAAAAAAAGTCGAAACCGATTGACAAAAAACCGAAGGTGGAAAAATCAAAGAAATTTTTTTTGCTTGAGTGAAAATTTGGAATTTTCATATTTTTCCATTATATTTCTTAAAAACGCTATATAAAACATTTTTAACATAATATTTACTCAAAATTATAAAAAAATCGATCATTTTTCGGGGAAATTTTTAATTGTAAAAAACCGAAAAAAGTTGAAACTGATCGTCCAAAAACTGAAACCGCAAGTTTGAAAAAATGAAAAAAGTCGAAACCAAAACAGATTGAGTAAAAATCGAAAACGATCCATTTTCTATTGGTTTCTTAAAAAAGTTGCGGATTTGTAGTTACGAAAAAATTTCAAAACGCCTCTCCTCCGTCAGTTTTCATCCGTTTTTGATGATCTTTAGCTTTAAAAAATCCTGAAAGCCTATTTTACAACGTTACGGACTGACTTTGTCGATTTTTATTTTCTAAAAAATAGTTTTCTTGACATCTTTGCAAACACAAAATGAGGCAAAAAGAAATGTTCGCCGCCAGGATTTGAACCTACGCCTTCGGAATAGAGCCCAAACTACAAATCCGCAACTCAGTATTTGCGAAAAAACAGACTTTATGGCTTTTCTAGGCGGGGGAATCGATTGCGCGCATTGCCGAGGTATGAAAATGCTTGTTTGATCCTGATTCAGGGAAAATGACCAATTTGAGTCATTTTAAAGGTATGTCGGGGCACCTCCAGTGGTCAAAATCAAAAAATTCCCTTCGGATTCGTGTTCTCCATTTCGAAAAACCCCGAATACAAAATTTCAGGCAATTTGGAGACCTTTTTGAAAATTCTATTTTTCGACCCCTTGTGATAAAAAATCGAATTTTCAAAAAGGTCTCCAAATTGGCTGAAATTTTGTATTCGGGGTTTTCGACATGGATAACACGAATCTGAAGGAAATTTTTTGATTTTGACCACTGAAAGTGCCCCGGCATACCCTTAAAATGACTCAAATTGGACATTTTCCCTGAATCAGGGTCAGACAAGCATTTTCATGTCTTGGCAATGCGCGCAATCGATTTCCCACCTAGAAAAACCCTAGTACGGTCAAAAATTTCGACAAAAATCGACTTATAGCCAGAAATATCAACATTTTAAAATTAAGTTGCAAAATTGAAAAATCCCGACTTTTTGAAAAAGTCTGTATATTGACACGAAAACATGACTTATCCTCAAAAAAGACCGATTGGATCGTATTCAGCATATACTCTTATTTAGTACTGAAAAAAGTTTTTTGTCGAAAACGATTTCCCGGAGCCCTCCAGGTGACAAAAAAGTAGTGCGCAATACTAACATAAAATTTAATACAGTCGGATTTTTATCAGTATGTTCTGTGAAATATCTTTGAAGCATCACAAACTTCTTTGATCACATACACTAGTGTTGGTTGTATGGCCAGTGAATTTTGAGTGCTCTCTCATCTTTTTCGATTGACCTACGTTATTTTAATTGTTGGTCTATGTCATCTTCTCTCACTCTCTTCTTTAAAACTGGCTAGAACGTGATCGTTTATCATCTTGTTAAGAATGTTTTCTTTTAAAAAAATTTTTAAAAAAATAGTTTTTCTATTGAAACTTTTATATGAAATTTGTAAATCTTTTTCTTAAAGGGAAAAACATTACAGCAGCATTTCCGAAAAAATTTTGAATTTTTTCAAAAATGACTTTTCTAGGAGTAATTTTATGTGAAAAACTTATACCCAATGCATCCTTGACCATGTTGGCGCTTCGGGGATGCGCGGAATCGATTTCTCGCATAAAATAACCTCTAGAACGATGATCTTCATAAGAAAAATCCAAAATTTTTATATTTTCGCTTCAATACGCACTCTTATTTCCCTTGAATCAGGAAAATTTTTCAAGCTTCGAGAATGCGCGCCATCGATTTTTCGCATAAAATTACGCTTAGAAAAGTCATTTTTTGCAACAAAAAAATGCGCATTTTTGAAGCATGAAAAATTTTTCAAAAATTCAAAAAAAAAATTTTCTCGGGGATACTGCTACAAAGTTTTACCCCCTTTAAAGATAATAATTTTAGACATGAGAGGCCCCACTTTATTAGTAAAACGAAATTTCTCGATTTCAACTAAGGCGTTGAATAGCATAAAAGAAGCTGTAATTTTGAGTGCATGCCGTACACCTATAGGATCTTTTCGATCCAGCTTAGCTTCGGTTTCAGCACCAGATTTGGCTAGTGTTACAATTAAAGCTGCACTCGAACGGGCGAATGTCCCCGCAAAGGCTGTTCAAGAGGTTAGTTTTGATAAATTTGTTGCAACATTCAGGAAGTATAGGTTTTTATTGGGCAAGTTTGTCAAGCCAATGTTGGTCAAGCTCCAGCTAGACAAGCTGCTCTTAAAGCAGGTAATTTTCTTTGTTTAAAAAAAATTTCATGCCCAAATCTAGGCCTCGATGTTTCAACTGCTGTTACTACTGTGAACAAAGTATGCAGTTCAGGTTTGAAAGCCGTTATGTTAGCCGCTCAACAATGTCAGCTAAATCATCAACAAGTTGTTATTGGTATGCTTATAGTCGGCGTCAATCCCCTTTGTTTCTACGGACGAGTGATTGCGAAATCTGCAAGTTTGAATTTGCGGTTTCTTGAAACGAATTGCCTGAATCTGCCAAGTGATTGTATTGTAATCGGGGAAAAATCGTGTTGTTTCCTATGATTTTTTATTGTAGATCGATTGTACTCACGAAGAGCTTTACAATGAGTGGTTGAAGTTCATATCATGGTTACGGGAAAGTGTGTTAAAAAATTCGGGTCAAAAAATTCATCGAAAAATGGTATGATTTTTTTACACACTTCCCCATAGCTGTTATATGGAATTTCAACCACTCATTTTGAAGCTCTTCGTGAGCACAATCGATCTACAACAAAAAAAATCCCCAGGCAAAATCACGATTTCTCCCATCGATTTTCCCCGATTACAATACAATCACTTGGCAGCATTCAGGCAATTCGTTTCAAAAAACCACAAATTCAAACTTGCAGATTTCGCAATTGCGCGTCAGTAGAAACAACGAGGATTGACGCCAACTATATAGGATCTTTCCGATCAAATTTAGCTTCTATTTTCAGGTGGTGGAATGGAAAGCATGTCAAATGTTCCTTTTTATGTAGCTCGTGGTGAAATACCCTATGGTGGAGGAAAATTTATTGATGGAATTGTTAATGACGGATTGACCGATGCATATGATAGGTTGTTATAATACAGTGAATGCTCGTTAAGCGGACCCCCTGAAAAATTCGATAAACGGGCTTCCCCTCTAGGGTGATCCGCTTAACGAGAGTTTACTGCACTCCTGTGCAAAAATATACGTCCGCTTGTGTTTGTTGTAATTTATTGACTAAAAAGCATACGATTTTTGGACAGAATATGGTTTTTGAGTGCCCTGAGTATCAGAACTTATATAATAAAGTCATTGCTTTTTTATAGAATTCATATGGGAAATTGCGCGGAGAAGACATCTAAAGAAGCGAAGATCTCACGCGAAGCACAAGATGAATATGCTATCCAATCTTATAAAAGATCTGCAGCTGCTTGGAAGGTGGGTTTTATAGAGTGAACCAGTCACAAAAAATTCAACTAATCACATTTGTAGAACGGTGATATTAAACAAGAAATTGTACCAGTAACTGTGCAATCCAAAAAAAAGACAATCACTGTAGATACTGATGAAGAATTTTCTCGCGTCGACTTTGAAAAGTTCAAAACACTGAAAACCGTTTTCCAAAAAGGTAATCGTTATCTCTTGTTCAACAATTCAACAAGATTAAGAAAATGGCACAATAACTGCTGCAAATGCTTCTACATTGAATGATGGAGCTTGTTCAGTTCTTCTTTCTACTGCGGATAAGGCTAAAGAGCTGGGAGCTAAGCCTCTGGCCAGGATAGTTTCTTATGGTGACGCAGGTAATTTTTAGTGATGTTTCGAAATCTGTTACATGTTTTTTGAAATTCTACGAACTTATTACACTTATGGGTAACTATTATTGGCATCGGAAAATTATTCAAATATTGACAAATTCCTCAAAAATCGAAAAATTCGTTAAAAATTGAAAAACATCGGATTAAGTAACTTTTTAGCTATCGTGTGCAACGAGTTGTTTGGGAAATTTTCAAGAAAAATCAAAATGTTTGACAAGTTTAAAACATGTAACATCCTTGAAACTTGTTCAACATTTTGATTTTTCTCAAAAATTTCCCAAGCAATATGTTACATGTGTTTTGAAACATGTAACAGATTTCGAAACATCACTAGTATTTTTCTTGCTTGTTTAGTTAAAAACCCCAACTTATTTTAGCTACCCAACCGGTAGACTTTTCTATAGCGCCGTCTCTAGTTATTCCCAAGTTGTTGAAGACTGCTAATCTTCAGCTTTCTGACATTTCGCTGTTTGAATTGAATGAAGCATTCAGCGTAGTTGTTTTGGCTTGCATCCAGAAATTGAATCTTGATCCTGCTAAAGTGAATGTTCACGGAGGAGCCGTGAGTTTAGGCCATCCAATCGGGTAAAAATATTTTTGACTAGCTAAACTACAGGGTATTGTCCTCAAAAAAGTGGAATTTTCGTGATTTTTTCATGAATTTTTGGAAATTTTTTTCCAAAAATGACCGCTATAGGGGTAATTTGATGCGGGAGAATCGATTGCGCGCATTCCCGAATACTAAAAAAGTTTTTCCTGACACTGATTCAGAGAAAAAATAGGGTTTTTGAAGCGAAAATGGCTTCAAAAATTCAATTTCTCTTTGAATCAGGGTCAAGGAAGCATTTTCACACTTCGGAAGTGCGCTCAAACTATTTCACGCATCAAATTACACCTATATGGTCATTTTTAGAAAATTTTCGGGTCCAAAATTCATGAAAAAATCACGAAAATTCCACTTTTTTGGGACACCTTGTATTTCTTATTGTCGATTTTAGAATGTCAGGTGCTCGAATTTTAACTCATTTGGTGCATACTTTGAAGCCGGGCCAATTTGGACTTACTGCTATCTGTAATGGAGGTGGTGGTGCAAGGTATCTTAATTTTTCAAATAGCTTAAAGTCTGTTGCACGGAGAGGTTCCAAAAGCATAGTCTAGTGGATAGCATCAGACATCGAGTTTGAAGACCCGGGAGTTCAATCCCTCTCGGAGCCAAATCTTTTTGCATCTTCCAAAATTGATGGAAAAAATAAATATCACCATCGTGTTTTTTACATAGAATTACCTCCGGGCAAAAATTTTCATCAATTTTGGAGGATGCAAAAAGATTTGGCTCCGCGCGGGATTGAACCCGGGTCTTCAAACTCAAAATCTGTGATGCTATCCACTAGGCTATGCTTTTGGAACCTCTCTGTGAAACAGACTTTAAATTTTCCTTTTTAGTGGAATAATTATCCAGAGGCTATAAATTCCATTCTGGACGATGATCATATGAAAAGAAGGAAATTTATTTATGTTATCTATTGTGTCGAGCATAGCATAATTTTAGATTGTATGATTTTGATATCCAAAGATATAAATAAATTGATTTATTGGTTGTTCCAAAAGTTCGCGGGCTTCATTCTCTCACTTTTTTCTTGAGGCTGCGTTCAAGCATGTAAAACAAGTTGTCAAAAAAATGTAACTTTGCCTGATTTTCAATAAAATCGTGTTTATTGAAACGATATGAAGCATAAAATTTTATTGGTTTTTTTTGCTTCTCAACCAATTTTATGCTTCATAACCAATGTTTCAATAGACACGATTTTATTGAAAATCAGGCAAAGTTACATTTTTGACATACTTGAACGCAGCCTGAAGTAAAAAAGTATTGTTTTTGTTTAATAAAAAATTTTTTGGTACTACTAAGGATTATTGAGCCCACTTAACGTGATTTTTCAAAAAAATTTTTAGCTTTTTTCTTTGTAAATGACCTCTCTAGGGGTAACTTTATGCGGGAAATCGATTGCGCATATTTTCGAACTTAGAAAATGCTTCCCTAATCCTGATTCAGGATATTGTATTGAAGCGACAATGGAAAAAGTTTGAATTTTGATCATTTTGAATACAATATCCTGAATCGAAGTGAGAGAAGCATTTTCAAGGTTCGAAAATGTGCGCCATCGATTTTCCGCATAAAATTACCCCGAGAGAGGTCATTTCTAAAGAAAAAAGCTAAAAAATTTTTTGAAAAAATTCACATCTAGTGGACTCGCTAATCCTTAGTAGTACCAAAAATTTTTTCAAAAAAAAGAAGTGAAAAGTGAAGTCTTGGAACAACGCAATACTTAAGTGATGCATGAATTTGTTGTTTTACATGTTAAAATATTTTTTGTTTTCTAATGGAGTTTATTTGTGATGATAACATGAATGTGTTAGTATAGTTATATTTAGTATACTAATTAGTAATATAAAAAGCAAAATCTCATTGGTTTTTTGTACTTTTTACTTTCGTACAGAACTAAGAAATTTTGTATAGACTATACTGCGTAAAATTTTCGAAGTGCATATGTGATTATGCACTCATGCTATGTTTGTTTATGCTAAAAACATTCACTTTGTTGGATTCACTTATCATGGTCCAAAAGTCGAAACTTTTTCTTTTAAAATAGCCAAAAAACTTCCTATTAAGTGTTTTTTTAGTCGAAAAAACACATTGGTGATTTTTTTGCATGAAAATCTATAAAAAAAATATTTTCATGCAAAAAACATCAGCAATGTGTTTTCTCGACTAAAAAAACACTTAATAGGAAGTTTTTCGGCTATTTTAAAAGAAAAAGTTTTCGACTTTTGGACCACGATAAGTGAATCCAACAAAGTGAACCAGCTCCAAACATTTTCGTTTTATGCTAATAATTTTTGTGAAGATCACTTTTTTGCTAAAACTTCAAAAAACGGCTCTGGGGATTTTTCGAAACGGACTTTCAGAAACGAAAAATAATTCTAAAACTATATTTGTTTCAATAAAGTTAACATTTACCTAGAAAAGCAATTACAGGATGAGACAAAAAAAGAAATCGATTGCACGCTTTCTCGCATGATAATACCCTTATAGATTTTTTTTGAAAAAAATTGACAATTTTTCGCCAAAAAACGCAAAAGTACGGTTTTTTTGGCCCATCCTGTACACTTAGCTGAAAACCCCTGTATATCTGTTGCGCTTTGTCCGTTTTGAATCATCCTAGAGCTCTACTTTTTTATCCGATTTTTATAAGAGCATTTTTATGAATTTATCAAATATCAGAAATTAGCATATTTTATAATTAAAATGCTATCATTTAATCTATTTAAGAGACGATATTTCGAAAGTTCGAACGTAGTGTTAAACGGTTCGAGTGCCATCCAAGTTGAATTTATTTGGTGAGATTAACGCATGGGAAAGTTTAAAAGCCATTTCAAGTCAATCCGGGGAACCGCATCAGAGAAAACCTTGTCCGAAGCTCAATACCATTGATTTTTTGAATTTTCTAACTTGTTTAAAATATCCTCGATAATTTTTTAGGCCAAAATTTCTATCTGGCTGAAGAACATTTTTAGCATAGTTTCGAAAAAATCCGAGAAACTTTAATTTTTTGAGACTTTTTACATAGTGGCCGTAGTGGGAAGGGTCGAAAATTTTTTCGAAACTATGCTAGAAATGTTCTCCATATTGGAATACATCGGCCAGATAGAAATTTTGGCCTAAAAAAATTATCGAGGGTATTTTAAACAAGTTAGAAAATTCAAAAAATCAATGGTATTGAGCTTCTGACAAGGTTTTCTCTGATGCAGTTCCTCGGATTGACTTGAAATGGCTTTTAAAAACTTTCCCATGCATTAATCTCACTAAATAAATTCAACTTGGATGACACTCGGACCGTTTAACACCACGACCACTTTGGTTCGAACTTTCGAGATATCGTATCTTAAGATCTACGAAAATGGGTTTGCAACAAGAAACAGTGCATAGTTTTCAAGCTCTTGACGAACTATTGTCCAATAAACCGAAGTCACGTGTTTTTATTCTCTTCACGGGATCAAAATTGAGTAAAACTGGCGAAAGTTGGTGCCCGGATTGTGTTGTAGCTGAACCAGTCATTGAGAAGGTTATTAAAAGCACTGATCTGGCATCAATCGAAGCCCTGCTTATCACGTAAGTTCAACAAAAAAATTAAGAGTAAGCATAAAAACAGGGATGCCAAAAATATATTTGTTCAGATTCAGAAAATCTGACTTCAAAAATCAGATTTGAGGAGCAAAAATCAGCAAAATGCTGCTAAGTTTCCATTATATTTCTTATAAATTTGACAAAATTCGCATCTCAACAATCAGATTTGACATCTCAAAATCAGCACTTTTCTGAAAATATCACTTGGCACCCCTGCATAAAAATATTGGGTTTATCGAAAAGTTGCTGCAACTTTTTACATGATTTTTTTCTCTAAAAAAGACCCGTATAGGGGTAAATTTGTGCGGAAATTGATTGCGCGCATTCCCAAGGCGTGAAAACACTTTCCTGACCCTGATTCAGGGAAAACGGTTTATTTATTGAAGCGAAAATGTAAAAATGATTTTTGGGCAAGAAAATTCACACCCGAAAACAAAAAATCAGCCATTTTGATCTTTTTGAAAATTCGAATTTTCAAAACATTTACACAGTTTTCACTGAATCAGGGTAGGGAAAGCAAAATCTTAATTTTCTCTGTTTCCATCAAGGTAAGAGAATAAAAAAAATTTATTTTAATAAAGTTACACCATATTGAAACATTTTTAGATGCTATGTCGGTCAACGAGATGAGTGGAAGAATCCTCAAAACAACTTTCGCACGGATCAACGCTTTAAAGTGAATTGTGTTCCAACATTGATTGAATTGGGTACCAAAAAGCGACTTACGGAAGATCAGCTTACAAATGAACACCTGCTTCTCGACTTCTTTGGTGAAGATTAAAAATCTTTAAAAAAGTTCAACTTTGTTCCTTTTCTTGTTACTAAAGTTATTAAATAGTTTGAACTAGAGATCAGAAATTTTGATCATCAAAATCGATCAAAACTGCATGTTTTTACTCGAATACGATCGAAAACTCGCTTGCATTTCGATGAGATTCTCTCTTAGATTTACAAGTAGACTCCCCAATTTTGATCTTTTTCCAAGTCTATACTCCTAGTTTTGATCAATTTTTGATCGTTTTTTCAAAAAATTTTTGAAAAAACGATCAAAACTGGAGGGTATAGACTTGAGAAAAGATCAAAATTGGGGGTCTACTTGTAGATCTAAGGGGGCCTTATCGAAATGCAAACGAGTTTTCGATCGTATTCGAGTAAAAATATGCAGCTTTGATCGATTTTGATGATCAAAATTTCCGATCTCTAGTCTGAACATTTCCTAACTGATATTCCTGTTGAAGTGTTATATAAATTATTTATTTATTCAATAAATTATCTTTGCACCAAAGCTTGTTTTTTTTCTTCAACAAATTCTATCCCGAAATTTTTTCATACATAAGTTACTTCGAAAAATCCTATTACAATTTTGACAAATTTGAATAATATTCTATATATTTATTACGTTCTATAACAAAAAGCGTATATACAAAACCCGTAAAAATTTCCTATTTTTGTACTTATAACATATTGTCGTAGCCATAGAGCAGGGAAAGAACCCTCTTTATAACGTTTTTCATGGCTAGCTTTACGAAAAAAAGTTGAAAAATTTTATGGCCACAATCTTTCTGGCTACCCCACTGGCTTATAATGAAACCGGAGGTGTTATTTCATTCTGCTTGAGATTCGTCTGTTGCATATTGTCATAGTCCCTCATACTCCTTGACTTCCTAAAGAAGTAGGGATAGGTTTTCTTGAAAGCCTTTCTGTAAGGCCTTAGGAAGAATAAAGTCGTTAGTGCATTCGTTAGCGGATGGAAACCAATTACCGCTTCGCCTATTACAAACCACTTGAGGTCGATTTCCACGTCGAACATGAAGCACACATCTAAAACAAAATTCGTTAAAAATTGAAAAATTCCTAAAAAAAATCGAAAAATTTCTCAAAAAATCGAAATTTTGATTACAAAATGAGCCAAAAAACCGTACTTTTGCATTTTTTGGTGAAAAATTTTCAAAACATTTTTTTCAAAATCACCTATAAGGGGTATTTTCATGCGATTTTTAAATTTCGCCAAAAAACGTAAAAGTACGGTTTTTTTGGCTCACCCTGTAGGGTTGAGACTTGATGCGACTAACTTGACTTGAAATGGGTGTTTTTTGACCATTTTTGGTGAAAAAAATTTAAAATTTTTAGTGAAAATTTGGTCATTTTTGATGAAAAATCATAATTGGAGACCATTAGAATTTTTGGAAAACATAAGGAAGTCCATTAGGAAAAATTGTTTATTTTTTCCGTTATGGGGGGGGGCGCGACCTCTCTGCCTACGGGCCAGTCCTTGCCTCAGACAGAAGCTGCGCCGCAGCGCGCTGCACGGACCAAACAGCTGCTGCGCGCTGCGGCGCAGCTGCTGTTTGGTCCACGTAGCAGCTGATTGGGCCACGCAGCAGCTGCGTGCAGCTGCTGTCTGAGGCAAGGACTGGCCCTAAGTCAGAATCAAGTTGAAAAAATTCCGGTCAATCCCCAACCCTAATTTTGATCAATCACTTTATAAGTCAAACTTACATGCAATATAATAAGGTGTTGCTAATAGAAGAGGCAGGAATGCTTGTAAAGTGTAAGTGTATACAATAGCTTTATGCTGCTGTAATTGGCGAGGGTTTAAGGTCCGCCCGACTTGTGCTAGCGTTTTCTCGGATTGGCGTTGAAGAATTGAATGAAGCACCAATAAGTTGCAAATAAATGAAAAGATGAAAAATGAAGGCGCGAGTACAAAGAAGAAGAACTAAAATTTTGATGTTATACAAGGTGTCCAAAAATGAAGGCTACTACACAATAAGNGAAGCACCAATAAGTTGCAAATAAATGAAAAGATGAAAAATGAAGGCGCGAGTACAAAGAAGAAGAACTAAAATTTTGATGTTATACAAGGTGTCCAAAAATGAAGGCTACTACACAATAAGGGGGGGGGCCACCCACTTGAAAATTTTTTCTGGAAATGACCCCTCTAGCGGTAAAAACATGCGGGGAATCTGAATTTGACATTTTCGAAGCGAAAAAAACGCTTTCCTGGTTCAGGGAAGGCGTATGTGTATTGAAGCGAAAAGTCGCAAAATGCGATTTTTGCCTAAAAACGACCTAAAATATGCGGGGAATCCGAATTTGACATTTATAAAATTCTACAGATTCAAGAAATAAATGTCAAATTTCGGATTCCCCGCACATTTTTAGGCAAAAATCGCATTTTTGCGACTTTTCGCTTCAATACACAGACCTTCCTTGAATCAGGGAAGTGTTTTTCGCTTCGAAAATGTCAAATTTAGATTCCCCGCATGTTTTTACCCCTAGAGGGGTTATTTCCAGAAAAAATTTTCGAATTCGTCAGACAGACAGACTCACAGACACGTTTTTATAGTAGTCGGATGTTTTAGAAAAAAATTTCGAAAATTTACCACATTGGTATAAGGCGACATCCGAATATAAAGAAACATGTAATCGTATAGTACAACACTTTGTAGGAATAAATCATACAAAGCAACAATCATTGGAATAGTAAAGCAGATCGCGATTATTATTCGTAGACTTCGCACTTGCAGTTGAATATTTTGGCATACGAAAAGCCATTGGTCAATGGCTAGAACAGGGAATAAAAAGTAGCACACATAAGTGGAATTGTATACGACGGTCCGCAGGAAGCTACAGGTGAACAGCGATAAACGTACCTAAACAAGTTTGCTAAGTAAAAATTTGTTAGTGAGAAGAAAAACTACACAAGGACCAGGAAAAAAGTTGCCGTATTTCGTAGAAATTCGAAAAGTTCATGAAAAATGGAGCATTTTTCGTTTTTATAGTCAACCCTGAATCGCTCACGTTGGCGAGAAAATCGCGTTTGAAGTTGGCTATTTTTGAAATTTTGTGTATTACAACGAAAACATGAACACAGTGAAAATTCGTCCCTGAATCAATACAAGTTGTGTGTATTGACGCGAAATTTTTTCGTTTTTCACCACTTACGAAAACTGCCAAACAAATTTTGAATTTTCGTGTCAATACACACAACTTTTATTGATTCTTGTGTAAATTTCATCTTTCAACAAACTTACATCTTTAACTACTGCAAATAAATAAACCGCGTTTAGCATTAAAAATCCAACCAAGCCAAACAAATTTGCTAGTGTCATCCCCAGTGTTGGATATTTGACTCGTGAAGTGATAAGACCTTTGCGCAGACCCATATAGGCCAGCATAATATTCGGTGGCAGGGCGAATAAATACAGAATAACATAGATAACCGAGTTTGGCACATACGATTCGAGGGCAGGGACGGCGTCGTCGATTTCCGAGACATTTTCGACTTCCTTGAAAAAAGTCATCTAAATGCGAGTCTAGCACAGTGGCGTCCGTCTAGCACAGTAGCATTATTTAATACACAACTCTGCAAAATGATAAGTTTGCAACTTTAAGGAACCACAGACTGCACGATTAAATAACTTTTTAGAAAACACGGATGTCCTTGGAACTTAATATAGATGGCAACAAATTTTTTCAATTTATACGTCTTTGGTCGGATAGCCGGGGTGGATGTTTAACAACAATTCAATTATGGCTATATTATGGTTTTCTTTTCAAAAACGGTGAGTGCACACAAGGGTGTCTTGCTTTCATTATATAGCGCATTACCCGATTCATTTGCCGACCAGAGAATATAATAACAACGCTTTCATCGTGCAATGAGAATTTCAACCAGGAAGCGAGGAATTATTCATGGCCGGATCTCGAAAATGCGCGCAATTTCAATCAAATTTGCTACAAAGGTTACTTACACGGCAGACCAAAAGCTGTGCAAAAAGTTGAGACACCCTCAAAAACGCTATAAAAAATCGGCCATCAACTTGTTTAAGGGGTAAATTTGTTTCTAGGCGAAAAATCGTTTTCAAACCCTGAACACGCTTTCCTGACCCTGAATCAGGGTTGCACAAATTTCCAGAAACGGTAATGAAAATATTTCCGGGGCGCTGTATACAGGAATTTTGATACGTGATGCTTGGTAAGGGTGCACGCTAGCAGTCGTGAAACGCATTTTACGACGATCGTCCGGATGCTACCCGTCCGGAAAACGATACGAATGAAACAACATCATGGAAAGAAACCACATTCAGAGTTTTCGTGTCAATATTCAGGCAAATTCGAAACGATCAAATAAAACGATACGAATGAAACGATTTCATTTCCAGATGGCGTCCGGAAACGGGTTTGAATTTGCTCGAATATTAACACGAAAACCCTAAGAATTTTACATTTTTTTACAAAAATACGCTTAATTATTGAGTGTATTTTAAAAAAGCAAAGATGGCATGAAACGAAAACTCTGAATCAGGGTAGATAAATTTGGTGTCGCTTTGTTCGTCTCGTCGAACTATAAAGAATGCCATCTTTATTTTTTAAATATACCCAATAATTAAGCGTATTGTTGTAAAAAAATGTAAAATTCAGGGTTTTCGTGTCAATATTCAGGCAAATTCAAACACGAAAAATTGCTATTTTTGCTCAAAAATCGAAAATTGCCATTTTTGCTGCATAAATCATAGCCACACTAATGAAGTAAATTCAAATAAAAATTTTATTCAAAATTTAAAATAAATAAAAAAAAGTTTTAGATGCAGGGTTTTCGTGCCAATATTCAGGCAAATTCAAACCCGAAAAAATCGAAAATTGCCAATTTTCGAAAAAGTTTTAGATGCATGACGAAAAAATTTTAAAGAGAAAAAACTTTGTTTTTTTTAAATATACCCAATAATTAAGCGTACTTTTGTAAAAAATGTAAAATTCAGAGTTTTCGTGTGAATATTCAGGCAAATTCAAATTTTCAGGCAAAATTAGTTTCCCGACGATTTCCAAACGGCTAGCACCCGGAAATACTATAATTTTCGGACGGCTAGCGTCGTAAAATGCGTTTCACGACTACTAGCGCGCACCCCAAATAACATCATAAAAAAATCTTTATGCTTGAAAAGATGTTAATTTTTTAAAGTAAGGCAGTATGTGTTTTCGTCCCTAACAACACGGCTTGTGATTTAAAAAATTAATTCCATTCAACCATAAAAAATTTGGTTTGCTTTTTTAAACAAGAATGCTATTGATCAAGAATGTGTTTTGTTGTGGCTGCATCAAAAAAGTTGACAAAAAAGTCTAACTTTGCCTGATTTTCAATCAAATCGTGTTTATTGAAACGATTGGTCATGAAGCATAAAATCAGACACTATAACTTTCGCCAAATTTCATGTTCGCCACGACAACTTTCGCCACGTTGCCAAAAATTATAACTTTCGCCATGTTCGTGTCAATATACATATTTATTACAAATCAGGCAACTTAATAGTCTGAAATTAAATCTTTATTGACAGGAAAGTGGCGAAAGTTAGCGTAGCAAGATTCGTGCCGAAAGTTATAGTGCCTAAAATCAGGCAACAAATTTTATTTTTGGCCAATAAAATTTGTATGCTTCATGATCAATCGTTTCAATAAACACGATTTGATTGAAATTCAGGCACAGTTAGACATTTTTGACAACTTTTTGACATGCTTGAACGCAACCTGTCGACAAATAAAAAAAATAAAAATCGCACCACTCTTTAATGCCCTTGTCAACCATATATGCGTCGGACAAGTTTTTCCCTTTAGCTAGTAAAATTTTAATGGGCCATTGTCATGTTGAAAATAAGAGTGCATTATCTCTCATTTTTTCCTAGACAAATCTTATGTTGTTTACTGAAGAAAAAAAGAGAAGGATTTAATAATAAATGCATAGGAACATGTCACTTACAAGAATTTTTTATAAGGAAAAAAACTTTTGAGACATGGAAAAAACTTGTAATAATTGTTTTCCAAATTTCCGGGTATAGTCGAACTTTTTTTCATGAGCAACACGAGCAATTTGATTGACTCAGGGGGTCAGCGATATTGAAACGATTGATCAAACATTATAAAATTCAAAAATTTTCGAGAAAATTTGCCGATTCGACTCTTTCTCCTGCGATCAAAATCAAAAAATTCCTTCGGATTCGTCTTCCCCATACCCGAAACGCCCCTATCCCGAGTACAAAAAATCAAGATTTTTTTGAAAAGTCGATTTTTCTCCCCTTGATTCCATGTGGAAGAGATAAAATTCGGAGCATTTTTACTTTTGGATCACTACTTGAAAATCTAATCGTAAAAAGTTATGAGCAAAACAAAGACGAGTTTGAGCATTGAAACGAAGGGATTGAATTAAAAAAATTTTTAGTTTTTGCTAATAAAGATTAAAAGTTTAAAGGTTTAATTAAAAAAGAAAAGCGGCACTTTTCATAGCTCAATGAGACGAATAAAATAACGCAAAAATTATCCAATTTGAAAATAGTTTTGGGTTATTGAAGCGAAAAACATGAATCAGAGTTTTCGCTTCAGTAACCCAAAACTATTTTCAAATTGGATAATTTTTGCGCCATTTTCATCTCATTGAGCTATGAAAAGTGCCGTTTTTCTTTTTTAATTAAACCTTTAAACTTTTAATCTTTATTAGCAAAAACTGAAATTTTTTAAAAATCCAATCCCTTCGTTTCAATGTTCAAACTCGTTTGAACTTTCTAATGTTTGAACAATCGTTTCAATATCGCTGACCCTGAGTCAATCAAATTGCTCGTGATGCTCATGAAAAAAAATTCAACTATATAGTCGAATTTTTTTTTGGCTACCACAGAACTTTTTATTGAATCAGACAATGTGTACATTGAAACGAAAAGAAACGTGGATATAGCTTTTTATGCATCCCTGCGTGGTCGTATGGTGAGAAAATCAGGATTAGTACTAACAAATCCTGATTTTCCCGCCATACGACCACGCAGGGATGCATCAAAAAAGTTATATAAGGATCTACGTTTCTTCAACGTGAACGAAAAGAAACACGGATCCTTATATAGCTTTTTTATGCATCCCTGCGTGGTCGTATGGTGAGAAAGTTAGGATTAGTTAGTACTTTCTAAAAAAAGCCCAAGCCTAAACCCAAGCTTAAGCCCAAGCCTAAGCCAAGTTAGTACTAATCTTGACTTTCCCGCCATACGACCACGCAGAGATGCATCAAAAAAGCTATATAAGGATCCACGTTTCTTTTCGTTTCAATGTACCGTCGTCTGATTCAATAAAACGTTCCGTGGTGATCAAAAAACAAGTTTAGACTATATCCCTTCAGGGCAGATTTGAGCTGTGGCCGAAGGTTGAGTAAATAAATATATCATGTTATGAAAAGCATTATAGCATAAATATTTAAACAATCTCCCATGAATGCATTTCCGGGAATCTATATTTGCGTAACCCAAATTATATGACGCAAAATGCCCTAACAGGTTAAAATTGGGCAAATTACTTCAAAGTACCTTTAAAAGCTGGCAGGAAGTCGAGAATTCATAATTGCCCACAATTGGATTGAATTGGATGTAAAAAAAGATTTCCTGAATTATTTTCCAATATAACTTTTTGAGGGGGAAAAGTGTAACAAATTACAAAAAGAGATGAAAAAAGTTCTACAGGGTCGTCGTTCAAATCAAATTGCAATTTTTTCAAAATTTTTCAAGTCTTTTTTTCTCGACAAATTTTCAAAGTCAGCGCACCAGGGCAAAGTATTGAAAATCAACCTCCATGTTATGGAAGGTATTTCTTGATTTAAAAAAGTCCACGCTTAAGCCTAAGCCCAAACCAAGTTAGTACTACTCCTGATTTTCCCGTCATACGACCACGCAGGAATGCATAAAAAAACTATATCCACGTTTCTTTTCATTTCAATGTACACGTTGCCTGATTCAATAAAAAGTTTCGTGGTAGCCAAAAAAATTTTTTCGAAAATTTATGAAAATGGAAGCAAAACAAGGCCAAACGCCTTATCCGGAACGATGTGTGAATATGAAGTGTTGTTCCTCATTGACATTTTATCCGAATGTTATTTAGCCGCAAAATTGCCGGGGCTATTCACGCAACATGCAACCGAGGATTCATGTCATTCACGCCCGCAAAAAAAGATTGCCTTCCGTATTTTAGCGATTCCCAAATTAGCAGCACCCTTATTCAATATTTATGCGAAAAATCTTAAAGAATTAAGCTAAAGACCAAACACCCCGGAAAGGAGGATTTGCCATAGAAACAAAAGAAATCTAAACAAACAGATCGCGTCAAACAAAAGTGTTCTTGGATGGAGGAACAGACGTATTTCGATAATTTGATTATTTTTCCTGCCAGTGTGGCAAAGCTTGTAAGAAAGATTTGGGGTCGTAGACAAACAAAAAAACGAAGGCAAATGAATCAAGAGATGTTTGGAATATTTTTGTCCATATGGAATATCTGCCCATATGGCGAAAATAAATGGACTTTTAGTATAGTTCGTTTGAGCTCCAACTAAAAAAAAGCTGGACCCATAGTTCAAAGTCCGAAGTTAGCATCCTGTCTGAACTGGCAAGTTAGGCAACGTTGGGCCAACGTTGATCTCGTAGGTTCAACCCCCATCCATTTCCTTGTGTCCAAATTCGTTAAAAATTTTGCATATGGGTAGTTTTTGATGTGAGAAACACTTTGGTAAACGTTATTTTTTTCGAACTTTTAGGCTTGGGCTTAAGCTTGGGCTTAGGCTTAAGCTTAGGCTTAAGTTTAGGCTTAAGCTTAGGCTTGGGTTTAGGCTTAAGCTTAGGCTTAGGCTTAAGCTTAGGCTTGGGCTTAAGTTTAGGCTTAAGCTTAGGCTTTAATAACACCTAATTTCGTAAAAAAAAGTTGTCAAAAATAGTGTTTTCATAATTTTTTGAAAAAATAACGTTTACCAACGTGTTTCTCACATCAAAATACCCATATGCAAAATTTTTAAATGAATTTTGACATAAGGAAACGGTTGGGGGTTGAACCTACGATATCAACGTTGGCCCAACGTTGGTTAACTTGCCAGATCGAACTATGGGATGTTAACTTCAGACTTGAACTTTGGGTCCAGCTTTTTTATAATTGGCGCTGAAACGGAATATACGAGGAAGGAACTTTACGAAGGGTCATTAAATTGTGCGAGCTGTTTTTAATAAGCCAATGAAAAATGCTGAGGCATTTATAACTTATATTTGGGTGAGAAAATTAATTTCCTGTGAAAATCCGTATGTGTGTGGGTAACAAAAGTTCATTATTTTATAGAGAAAAAGGATGATACATGAATTAAATGGAAAAAAAAGAAAAAAACGTACACTCGAAAATCTTCTCCACTTCCCGTTAAAGGACCAGTCCAGTGGGAAAAATTTGTTTTTTGTTGAAATTCGGAAAAAAATGGAGCATTTTTTTGTTTTTACGGAATCTTCTGAATCGTTGTGTAGTTTTCGAGAAAATTGCGTTTGAAATTTTGAATTTGTGTACATGTTTTCGTTGTAATACACAAACTTTTTTGAATTTTTAATCGATTTTTGTATTAATTTTCTAAAATTTCATAAAATGAACATTGTAGAAAATTTTTATAGCTAAATTAGACGAACAAGATGACACCAGAATTATCCAATTTGAACATTGTTTGGGTTATTGAAACGAAAACATGAATCAGAATTTTCGACTTAAGCTAAGACTAAGCCTAGCCATAAGCCTAGACCTAAGACTAGGTCTAAGCCTAAGACTAGGTCTAAGCCTAGACCAAAGCCTAGACCTAAGTCTAGGCCTAAACGAAGATTCTACTCATGTTTTCGTTTCAATAACCCAAAACAATTTTCAAATTCGATAATTTTAATCTCATTTTGTTCGTCCTCATTTAGCTATAAAGAATTTCTACAATGTTCATTTTATGAAAATTTAAAAAATCGATTTTCCGCAAAAAATTCAAAAAAGTTTGTGTATTACAACGAAAACATGAACCCAAATTCAAATTTCAAACGCAATTTTCTCGAAAACTACAACGATTCACGACATGCCATAGAAACAAAAAATACTCCATTTTTCATGAATTTTCCAAATAATTAATTTTTACATACGAATTTTTTCCGCGTGGACTTTTTCTAGGGCATTTTTCTATGCGAGAAATTGATTACGCGCATTTTCGAAGCCTGAAAACGCTTTCCTGATTCAAGGAAAAGTGCGTGTAATGAAGCGAAAATTGGAAAATTGAACGGATTGTACCACTGAAATCTTTAGATTTTTCAATTTGTGTGATGTTTTGCCTATCGACGGAAGCACAACAAATCGCAACAAAACATTTTTCATGCTCGAGAGGCTATGAAAAGGTTTTGTTTTTAAAAATCGACACCTCAATTTCTGGTCTCGAAAAGTTCATGCACACACATCATTAGAATTAGAAAATAGTATCTGGCCAACCATGAAAAGTTTTTTCAAAACATAAGGGCATTTTGATAAATTAGCTGCACGTTTATAGAATCAAAGATCAAGCCAATTTTCAATAATCAAAAGCCTGCAAAAAATTGTTGACCAAATACGAAGAACATCTATCCTACTACATTAAGACGGGAGGAATACTCCTTCAAATTTCCGGTATATTCTGTTAATTGAAGCCATTCTGAGCAATATTCAAAAAGATTTTTTTGAAACAAAGAAAAAGATTCATGTTAAATTATAAGCAAAATAAAAAAATCCGATTTTTAGCGTGAACTTGGCTCAGTGGTAGTGCTCCAAGATTCGAGACTAAGGGTCTCGGGTTCGAATCCCACCTGAGTCGATCAACACTAAAACAAAAGTTGTAGGGGGACGATGAGAGAAGATGATCGACACCACTTTTATGGGGGTACCCCTGAACAAAAATTTTTTTGGCGGAAAAAAGGTTAGCTATAACTAGAGATTGGCACATGAAAATTTGTTTATTCATTTTTTTGACAGTTTGATGACAAACATGTTAGTAAAAATGTGTAGAAAAAACATTGTTTGAAGCGTTTTACCAAAAAATTTTTTTTAATTCGATGAAAAAATTTTTTGCGTTGGAAAAATCAAATCGACTCGGGTGGGATTCGAACACGAGACCCTTAGACCCGAATCTTGAAGCACTATCGGTGATCTAATTTGGCTTTTGTCACTCATGTTTATGGAAAGTTGCACTCCCTAGTCTTTCCAAGTTTCGTCTAAACCAAAAAATTTCAAAAAAATAGAACACTCAAATTTTCCGAACGGAGGGACTATTCTTAATAAATCTCCCAAAAAACACCTCCATTCAGAATGATTTGTGGATAACGCCTTCGAAGAATGCCCCAAAGCTGTCAGCAAACAAAGGCTCCATTGCTTTTACGCAAGTTCGAAGCATTTGACCGTAAATTGGTGCAGTAGTCTCGACGTTGAATGAAAATTGAAAGTGAAGAAAAAGAAGAATAAGAAGAAGAAACAGATCAAAACAGAGATTCATCCCGAGAATCTGAATCCCTGACGAAAGTCTCATTTGAAGAAAATAGAGAATTGTTTAAAATAGAAAAATGGATTCTGCCTGAAGATATATATCTAGTTGTAAAAAAGAGATTTTAGAAAAACGAAATTCAGTTTTGGCGAATGAAATTTAATTGGCCTATAAACGATAATCGACAACCATGTTCATCCAACCGGAAATCCAAACTGAAGCATCCAGATACGAAAATTTCCGTGTAAGCTTGTTGCGTATAGTTGGGGGAAAATTTTCGATCTGATTAAGGCGTGGAGATTTTAAATTAAATTTTTTTTTTACTGATCAAAATTTTCAAAAACAGATAGTCGTTTCTTCTTCTTCAAAGTAATGGGGGGTCATTATAGATTTTTTCAACAATTTTAGGTAAAAAACATAAGGGAGGTAAGAGAAAAATTTTATTTTTTGATTTCGGAAAGAAAGGGGGATCCTCTTGTACCTTCCACCATAAGGGTAAACTTCAGCTCAAGCCTAAACGTAAGCCTAAGCCATGCTTAAACGTAAGCTTAAACGTAAGCCCAAGCCTAAGCTTAAACGTAAGCTTAAGCCTAAGCTTACACTTAAGCTTAAGCCCAAGCTTAAACTTAAGCCCAAGCCTAAGCTTGCATTCGTGAAACGCATTTCACGACGATTTCGGGGTGCTTCCGGAGAAAATTTGGAGACGGATTAAAGATCAACTATCAGGTCTTCTTCCTCATCCTATGGCAAATCCATGATCAGTTCTTCTTCATCAGGTGGAGGTAGTATTTCCGGACGCTAGCCGTCCGGGAATCGTCTGAAAACCGTTCAGAATCTGGACTCATTTCCATACGGCGTTCGGAAACAGGTTTGAATTTGCCTGAATATTGACACGAAAACCCTGAATTTTACATTTTTACAAAAATACGCTTAATTATTGGGTGTATTTACACAAAACAAAGACGACATTTTTTATAGCTCGACAAGACGAACAAAACGAGACCAAATTTATCCAGTTTGATAATTGTTTTGGGTTATTGAAACGAAAACCCTGATTCAGAGTTTTCGTTTCAATAACCCAAAACAATTATCAAATTGGATAAATTTGGTCTCTTTTTGTTCGTCTCGTCGAGCTATAAAGAATACCGTCTTTGTTTTTTTAATAAATACACACAATAATTAAGAGTATTAAAAAAGTAAAATTCAGGATTTTCGTGTCAATATTCGAGCAAATTCAAACCCGTTAACGTGGGGGGGGGGCAAATTTGATAACATTTTCTATATTTTTAAATATAAAAAAAATTAAAAACAGTCAGATAGAAATGACTGACGATAAAAAAAATTACGAAAAACACTTAAACGAAGTGCAACGTAGCATCCTTAAAAGCAAAAGCGCAACGTCTAAAACTCTTTTTTCCTCGTACATTTCCCCCACTGGCTCGCTAATTGGATCTCTAATTTGCCTAAGTAAGCACTAAACTCGGCGATTCTCAAAAGGCGTTCGGAAAATTAGCCTAAGCGTGACATTCTGCGGAACTTCCAACTTTATTTTTCTCAACAACTTCTGATTTACAGTGAGAAAAAAATTTGCTCAGAAATTTGAAAAACACTTAGCAACGGCAACAACCCCTTGTTTAATAACAATAACAAACCTGTGCGCTTAAGCGAGAGGAAGACCCGGAAGTGTGATGATGCGAAGGGAATTGTTGCTTAGAGGTCATAGTCGACGTCGGATAAATTATCTATTCATAAAATACAAAGGAACTAGATATAAGCTTAATCCAATTTAGACCGAACTACGGCGCACCAAAGTGTGCAAAAATGGAAATAAGAGCTTGCTAAAACGCTTTAAAGGACCAGTCGAATGGGAAAAAGTTGCCTTTTTTGTTGATATTCGGAAAGTTCATGAAAAATGAAGCATTTTTTGTTTTTACGTCATGTTCTGAATCGCTAACGGTTTCGAAAAAAACACGTGTGAAGTTGGCGATTTTTGAAATCTGTGTATTACAACGAAAACATGAGCGCAATGAAAATTCGTCCCTGAATCAATAAAAGTTGTGTATTCGGAAAGTTCATGAAAAATAAAGCATTTTTTGTTTTTACGGCATGAATCGTTGTAGTTTTAGAGATAATTGCGTTTGAAATTGTTCATGCTTTTCGTTGTAATACACAAACTTTTTTGAATTTTTGCGGAAAAATCAATTTTTGCATCGATTTTTTAAAGGGAGGAGAGGACCCATTTATTCACTAAAATCCAAAAAAACGATTGTATTATTTTTGATACAGTCGACTCTCTATATAGGACACCCCCTTCCATTCGATTAGTGATCTCTGTATAGCTTTTGTGATGCATCCTTGCGTGGTCGTATGACGGAAAAATCAGGATTAGTACTAATCCTTATTTTCCTGCCATACGATCACGCAGGGATGCACCAAAAAAGCTATACAGAGATCACTAATCGAATGGAAGGGGGTGTCACTATATGGAGAGTCGACCGTACCGTATATATATCGTTTATTGGCATTTGAAACGGCAATTTAGCTTAATTTTTCATTTTTTCCGCAAATTTATGCCAATTTTTGATTCCCTATGTCAATTTAGTAGAACCGACGATGTAATTTATTTTTATGCAGGTTTTATCGTGACCTATACCAAATTAACGGCTTGCGTGCAGGATATTTATAACGTTTTGGATTAGATTACTTATGGCTGCCAAGAAAAGAGACAAGAAAACAAAAGTTTTTATACGTATGATTGGGGGTAAAAGACTGCGAGAAATCGATTCCCGTTATTATTTTTTGACCGTGGCCCCAGGTTCGACTCCGGTGGGAGTCGAACCTGGGGCCCAATAAACGTTGGGAACCGACGTTCCCAATTGAGCCATCTATGCAAGTTTATGTGAAGATTGTAAAATGCATATATTGTTAGCGATACGTTATAAATATCCACGCAAACCGTATTTTTTTGCATAGATCACAATAAAACCTGCATAAAATAAACTACATCGTCGGTTCTACTAAATTAACATAAATTTGCAGAGAAAATGGAAAATTAAGCTAAATTGCCTGTAATTTTCCGCATTTCCCCGAACGCTAGCCGTCCGGAAACGGGTTTGAATTAGTTGGAATATTGACACGAAAACCCTGAATTTTACATTTTTTAAATACGCTTAATTATTGGGTGTATTTATAAAAAAAGATGGCAATTAGCTCAACGAGATGAACAAAACGATACAAAACTTATCCAGTTTGAAAATTGTTTTGGGTTATTGAAACGAAAATTCTGATTCATATTTTCGTTTCAATAACCCAAAACAATTTTCAAATTGAATCATTTTGGTGTCGTTTTATTCGTCTCGTAGAGTTGTAAAAAATTACTACAATATTCATTTTATGAAAATTTTTAAAAATCGATGCAAAAATTCAAAAAGTTTGTGTATTACAACGAAAACATGAACAATTTCAAACGCAATTATCTCTAAAACTACAACGATTCAGAACATGCCGTAAAAACAAAAAATGCTCCATTTTTCATGAACTTTCCGAATATATAATTTTGGCATAGAGTTTTTTCGAGAAATAATTTTGACATAGTTTTTTTCGAGAAACTGGTCCTTTAATCTAACTTAGATATTGATAAAAAAAGAGGGAAATATAGGCTGTGTTTCCACACACACATGAATGGTAAAGAAAACATCACACTTACCAAGATAAACCTTAGTGCACAAGAATGTAGTGGTCGTTTTTCATTATAGCGTGCAATGTTTTAATAGCGTTTATTAGGATTTATGGTTTCTTGGTAAGAAATTAAGCAATTACTTTCTTCGTAAGAAGTTTCTTGGTGAGAAATTAAGCAATTACTGTATTATTTATGACAAGAATCAAATGTAATATTTATGACTAGCATCAAACTTTGGCATCACAAAGTGACAAGAGAATTTATTATTTCACGCACACGGCTGTCGAAAGTTGGCCAAAAATGGGAACACCCCACCCCACAAAAACGCTATAGAACGGCCAGGAACTTGTTATACGGAATTTTTCTAGGCGGGGAATCGATTCCGCGCATTTTCGAAACCTAAAAACGCTTCTCTGACCCTGATTCAGGGAAGAGAGGTGTATTGAAGCGAAAATAGGCTAATACGGGTCATTGAAGCATTTTCAAGGGCCAAATATGCGCGTAAACGTTTTCTCACCCTCTATAGAATTATTTTGGTGAAAATTGAGAAAAAAGGCTAATCCTAAAACATTAAACGCGCTATGGGTGTCTGTCTGTTTGTGCTATCTCCATCACCTGAAGTCCAATTCCGTCACGACCTATACCAATTGATAGGGCTGGGTGAGAGAAGAAAAATGACACAAAAATCATGGGAGTAATCTTCAAGATAAATTTTTTAGC
>OZJO01016790.1:0-28042 GCA_900406225.1 Acrobeloides nanus | reverse complement strand
ATAACGATTCAGAATTTACTGTAAAAACAAAAAATGCTCCATTTTTCATGAATTTTCCGAATATATATAAATTATGGTAAATTTCGCTAATTACAGAACCTCACCCTTTTTATACCGCCTAAATTTCGCAAAAAAGCGACAAATTTATAGCTCACAAATGCTGAACGCATCGGGAATGTGTTCAGCGAATAGAACTACGGTCGAATATGATGTTCTTAGATTTTGAATTGTTTACCATAATTTTATATACCCAAAAAACTAGCCTCACCCTTGCTCCACCCTTTTTAGCTTTGCTCCACCCCACCCTTTTTAGGGTTAACCCAACTTTTTTTGTTTTAGCGTTGGGGGTTTAAATCCAACCGTTCCCAAATCGTCTGGACAGACAGACATTATACGTTTAACCCTCGTAATTTTTAATATTTGTATAATAAAATTTATCCAAAAATTTTTAGGCAAACATTTTTTGTGTGTATTACGTTTTACATCAACCACTACAGAGTGAGCCAAAAAACCGTACTTTTGCCTTTTTTGGTGAAAATTTTTCAAAAAATCACCTATATGGGTATTTTCATGCGATTTTTGAAAAAAAATTTTTATTTTTCGCCAAAAAACGCAAAAGTACGATTTTTTCTTGTCTCATCCTATATAGATTGCCATAAAAACTTAAAAATGAAAAATACAGATGTTGTTGTTGTGTCCACTCCATTTCCTCTTGCTCTATGATGTCGTTTTCGAATATTGATCGCTTGCTTGCGAAAGCCACTCGCGACATGAGCGGTTCGTTGCAATAGCCAACCAATGACTTGCTGCCTCTCGACTCTTTCAGTATTCTTTTTATAATCGATTATTCTGCATTTTTGTTTATTGACATTTATTTAAAAAATTATTCATACATTTTAGGCAAAATTAATTTGAAAAAGATGGTCGAATTTTTCTTATCAGAACGTGATGGAAGGAAATTTGCGCTTGATGGCTATATCTATAACCTAGAAAGGGAATATCCAACACATTCTTGTTGGTTTTGTGAGAAAAGGCATAGTAAAGAAGATTCGTGTAAGGCCAGAGTGGTTTTGAATAATGGAGAAGTTTCGATCAAGGTTGAGCATAATCATGACGCTGATTATTTTTATGTTGAAAAAAGAATACTCTTGGTAAAATTTATACAAAGTGGCGCTAAAAGTAGCCTTTTTGATATGTTGGGGCCCGAAAATTTATTTTTTCTAAAAATGACCCCCCTCCCCAAGTGTAATCTTATGCGGGGAATCGATTGCGTGCATGCCCGAACTTGGAAAATGCTTTCTTGACGCTGATTTAAGGAAAAGGCTAGGGAAATTTCCTCCCCAAATAAGGGGATGGAAAGCTCCCCCAAATCGGAAAAAACTTTAAAAAGTTATATATTCGATAAGTTCATGAAAATGGAGCATTTTGTGTTTTTACGGCATGTTCTGAATCGTTGTAGTTTTTAAGATAATTGAGTTTGAAGTTGACAATTTTTGAAATCTGTGTATACAACGAAAACATGAACGCAGTAAAAATTCGTCCCTGAATCAATAAAATTTGTGTATTAAAAATTCAAAATTTTTTGGCAGTTTTCTTAAATCGATGAAAAACAAAATTTTGGAGCTCTTTCCCCTGGGGAGACGCAATCAACAGGATTCCACTGATACTTTTTTGAAGTAATTTTATGGAAAGATATTCTCTCAAGGCCTAGGCTTAAGTTTAGACTTAGGCTTAACCGTAGGCTTAATCTTAGGCTTAGGCCTAGGCTTAGGATTAGGCCTAGGCTTGGGGTTAGGCTTAGGCCTAGGCCTAGGCTTAAGCCTAAGGTTAAGCTTAAGCTTAAGCCTAGGCTTAAACTTAAGTCTAGGCTTAATCTTAGGCTTAGTCGTAACCTTAGGCTTAGGCCTAGGCATGGGGATTAGGCTTAGGCTTAAGCCTAAGGTTAAGCTTAAGCCTAGGCTTAATCTTAGTCTTAATCTTAGTCCTTTAGAGGATATTTTGCCATAAAATTACTTCAGAAAAGTATCAGTTTTGGAATCCTGTTGATTGTGTCTCCCCAGAGGGAAGGGCTCCTAAATTTGTTTTTAAATTTTCGCGTCAATATACAACTTTTATTGATTTGGGAACGAATTTTTCATGTTTTCGTTGTAATACACAGATTTCAAAAATCTTCAACTTCAAACGCGATTATCTCGGCAATGATAACGACTCAAAGGTTATCATAAAAACAAAAAATGCTCCATTTTTCATGAACTTTCCGAATATATAACTTGTTCATAGTGTTTTTGTCGAATGGACTGGTCCTTTAAATCATGCGCAACTTTTTGGGATCCCGCCATGAAGCAGAGTTTACGCTGGGAAACAAATAGTATATTAAAATTCTTTAGAATAAGTTATACAAACAAGCGGAAATAAGCAAAGATCCACCTAGTAAACTTATAAATGATGCTATGGTTGATGCTACAGAGGCATGTAAAGCTGTTTTACCATCGAAAGAAGTTATGACAGCTAATATTTGTCGGAGAAGAAGAATGCTGTTACCAGAAAGACCTACGACAAGCTCCGATGAGCCGAAAGAGGTAATTTGTCCGGCTAATATACTAATAAAACAATTCTTTCCCAGATTGCGTGTGAAGTTAACTTTCAAGTACTTGTTTTCGTTGTAATACACAAAAAATTTTGAATTTTTTCGCATAAAAATTGCCAAATTCATGCGCAAATATCTTTCTTACAGAAAATTATAAATTTTTTTAAGATGCAGAGTTTATGCTATTGTACTTTTTTGCTAAAAATTCAATTTTTTACCAAAAATTCACAACGAAAACATGTACAGTCAACTCTCGATTTAGTGACCACTTACGAGAATTTTCCCGCCAACACGACTACGCAGGGATGCATTGCAAAAGTATAAATACAGTCAAATTCGATTTAGTGATCCCTCTCTCCGATTTGATTTATTGACCCTTCCCTAGGGTGTCACTAAATCGAGAATAGACTGTATCTATTTATACATTTGATACGCATCCCTGCGTGGTCGTGTTGGAGGGAAAATTCTCGTGAGGGGTCACTAAATCGAATTAGAGGAAGGGGTTACTAAATCGAATTAGAAGAAGGGATCACTAAATCGAGAAGCTGTTAGTAATTCAGAATTTACTGTAAAAACGAAAAATTCTCCATTTTTCATGAACTTTCTGAATATTCAAAATGGCAATTTTTCTGAGTGCAGTGGGTCTTTAAATTTTTTTCTTTTAGAGACCTATCGTTGGTACCTACCCCAAAAAAGCTGCACATTTCTTTTTATCAAAAAGAAGCCGTGGCAAAATGGCTTTAGATGGCTATATTTTTAATCTCGAACGAGAATACGCAACATATTCAAATTGGTATTGTGAAAACCGCCATGCTACTCCAGAAAAATGTCGAGCCAGAGCAGTTCTTCAAGATGACGAAATTTCTGTAAAAGTTGGTCATAATCATGATTCGGATCAACCATCGGTCGAAAAGAGAATAGTTTTGGTAATAAAATAAAAAAGATTGTTAAAGGACCAGTCCAGTAGGAAAAAAGTTGCCAATTTTTGTTGATATTCGGAAAGTTGATGAAAAATGGAGCATTTTTTGTTTTTATGGCATGTTCTGAATAGTTGTAGTTTTCGAGATAATTGCGTTTAAAAATTAAAATTGTGTACAAGCTCTTCGTTGTAATACACAAACTTTTTTGAATTTTTTGCGGAAAAATCGATTTTTGCATCAATTTTTTAAATTTTCATAAAATGAAATTCTAGCAATTTTTTGTAGCTCGACGAGACGAATAAAATGACATAAATTTTCCAATTTGAAAGTTGTTTTGGGTATTGAAACGAAAATTCTGATTCATGCTTTCGTTTCAATAATCCAAAACAATGTTCAAATTGGATGATTTTGGTGTTATTTTGTTCTTTTCATTTATCTATAAAAAACTGCTACATGTTCATTTTATGAAAATTTAACAAATCAATGCAAAAATCGATTAAAAATTCAAAAAAGTTTGTGTATTACAACGAAGAGCTTGTATACAAATTCAAATTTCAAACGCAATTATCTCGCAAACTACAACGATTCAGAACATGCCGTAAAAACAAAAAATGCTCCATTTTTCATGAATTTTCCGAATATTAACAAAAATGGGCAACTTTTTTTCCACGGACTGGTCCTTTAAGTGAAAAATTTTCTTTCTTTAGAGCAAATTATACAAACAAGCGGAATCAAGTGTAGAAGCCCCGAGTAACTTGATAGCAGAAGTTTTAGAAGGCGTTTCTGATGAAGTGAAGAAAAGCCTGCCTTCGAAAGAAGTAATGGCAGCCAGTATTTCAAGGAAAAGAAGATTGGCCCATAAAGATGACCAAAAAGAACTTGATAATACGGAAATTTTTGATAGCGAGCTTGATCTTGTTAATGTTATTAACAAATTGATAAAAGAGGAGCAGCCTTAAATACATGATGTACCAAAGTTGTCATACTAGCTTTTTTCGCAGGCCAAATCATTCGACTCAGAGGGGATTCGAACTCGAGACCCTTAGACTCGAATTTTGGAACTACCACAGAGTCAAGTTCACAAGAAAAATCGGATTTTTAATTTTATTTATAATTTAAAATTAATTTTTTTAACAACTTTTTTATCAAAAAAATTTTTGATCGTGTTCAACTTGTAAAATTCTTAATCTAAAATATCAAAAACCACAAATTAATTTTTAATATGAAAAAATATTTACACAAATGATTAGATGTAATCATAAACTTTCCCATATTTCTATTTATAAAAATGAAGCCTGTGAAGAATTTACCTCCACAATTTTTCATTCTCGTTTATTTCCGAATAAAACGGGAGGCGCGTTCCATCCCTTGCTCCTCGGCCTTATCGAAACACGTGTGTATGTATAAGCATCCCGATAAAGAGAAGAAACGGGACAACTCAGCCATAGAGGAGGACTAAGCCGCTGGCTATTCGGTTACCAAAGCCGGTGGTTGGTGCTGGTCCAAAGGATTTGTGCATATTTGTTGGCACTTTAATCTTGTGGCTTGGTCATTCTTTGATATTTTTCTTTTTCCTAAGTTGTGGGAAATTTTTTCTCGACGAAGAGGAAGTCAATTCTATATGCAAATGTTACGATTAAAAGAGGATATGATGTTGCTTTCTTATATTTGCCTTAATTTTATGCAAATTTTCGTCTACTCCATACCAGAGCCTAAAATTCAACATCTAAGGCTTCAACGAGTTCAGGTAAACGAGTTAGGTTTCAAACTAAAATGTTTATACATACTGGTGCGCAAAAAACCGGATTGTTGAGATTTTTGTGCAATTTTTTCAAAAATTTCCAAGTTTTTTAATTTTCAACAAAATAACCCTAAATGGTGTTTTTTGTTTTTCTATGCGAGAAATCGATTGTGCATATTTCCGAATCTTGAAAATGCTTCCTTAAAGGACCAGTCCAGTAAGTTATAATCATATGAAAAATGATATATTTGGAAAGATCATGAAAAATGGAGCATTTTTTGTTTTTACGGCATCTTCTGAATCGTTGTGGTTTTCGAGATAATTGCGTTTGAATTTGTTACAAGCCCTTCGTTGTAATACACAAACTTTTTTGAAATTTTGCGGAAAAATCGATTTTTGCATCGATTTGTTCAATTTTCATAAAATGAACATTGTAGCAATTGTTTATAGCTCAATGAGACGAACAAAATAACACCAAAATTATCTAATTTGAACATTGTTTTGGGTTATTGAAACGAAAACATGAATCAGAATTTTCGTTTCAATAACCCAAAACAATGTTCAAATTGGATAATTTTGGTGTCATTTTGTTCGTCTCATTTAGCTATAAAAAATTGCTACAATGTTCATTTTATGAAAATTTAAAAAATTGATGCAAAAATCGATTTTTCCGTAAAAAATTCAAAAAAGTTTGTGTATTACAACGAAGAGCTTGTAACAAATTCAAACGCGATTATCTCGAAAACTACAACGATTCAGAACATGTCGTAAAAACAAAAAATGCTCCATTTTTCATGATCTTTCCGAAATCTTTTTCAATCTTGATCTATGTCGAAATCTATATCTGATGGGAATATCTCTAAGAGGTACCTTCATTCCCCCTTTTTTGCGAAACCAAAAAGCGCTCATTGCCGGCATGTGTTTTATTCGGCGGGGATGGAATCCTTTCATCCAAGATGGCTTTTGCTCCACTAACTCATGCGCTCTGTGCCGACATTTTTTTTTAACTCTCGTCATAAAAAGATTATAAACCAAAAGCCAATATCTCCTTTTCAACATTCATTTTTTTGCATGTCATTTGCATTCATATGTTAGAACTCCTCAGAGGCATCATAATCACTAGGAATGATATGAAAACCTATAAAAATTTTTTTGACGTGCTTCATGTTTTTCCTAAAAATTGCCCAAACTTGCCATAAGTGCATAAAAGGGTAAAGGCGGAAGCATTTTCGTTTTTTTGGTGATTTCCGGATTAGCCAACGAAGCGTCATTTTCCTTTATAAATTGTTTTCCTTAATTCTTCAACACGAAATTTCTTGAGGAGAGAGAAAAATGGAAGCTTTCATAATTTTAAAAAAGCACAATTTTGAAAATGGGGGCGATTTGTCCGATGTCTTTTGATCCATTTCCTTAAAGGAGGGCTGATTGAGGTGAGTTAAAAAAATTGAAAAAATTTTTTTGTGATAACTCGCCTCAATCGGCCCTTCTATAATCAAAAATAAAGATTATCCAAAATAAAAACAAATTTTTGATGTATTATAGCTGCAAAATAAGATTGCCAACGTGTTCCTCGTTGGAAATTACCCATAGAGCATACATGGGAAGCACCCCGGGTGAAATTTTCAAAAAAACTCACAACCCTCATTTGGTCCCTCTCCTGATGGGGTCATTGGCGACCAAAAAAAGATTGACAAATTTAAAAAATATTCTTTTTTTCCAAAAATAAATATGCTGCTCCAAGCAACCTACTTTTTGACTATTAATCCTCAATTTGTCGGCTTTTTTTCCGACCCACATTCTACGTCCTCCCAACCCGACCCACAACCCCTAGGTGAAAAACCTGGGGTCTGCCCATGTATGCCCTAGAGGATATTTTCCCATAAAATTTTCTTCAAAAAAGTATCAGTTTTTGGAATCCTGTTGATTGCGTCTCCCAAGGGGGAAGAACTCCAAAATTGCCTCAATTTTCATACATTAATATGTCGTAGACATATTAATTATGTTAATAGATGTACGTATGTTTTGCTAATAAAATTATAAGCCATTTTTCTGTTTTATTTAATTCTCTCCGGAAAGAACCTCTAACGAACATGTATAGGCGAAAAAATCTTAATTTGCACAATTTATAAGTTCTCATTATCGCTTCTCACATTCAGCTCATGAGTTCACACGTTGAATGATGATGCCATAAATTTATGTAATTCAAGTATTAGCACAAAAACATTAAATAATGCAAAACATTCAAAAGCTACATATTACCAAAACAACTACAAAACATACAGAGGATGCAAAAGTCCTCGCGTAAGGGGCGGTATCCTCGCCTAAGAGGCAAAAAGTCCTCGCCAAGGAGGCAAAAGTCTTTGCCTAAGGGGCAAAAGTCCTAGCCAAGGGGACAAAAGTTCTAGCCGTGAATATTGATTGTTATAGCGCTAGCTGGCGCTATAACAATCAATATTCCTTGGCTAGAACTTTTGCCCCCTTGGCGAGGACTTTTTGCCCCTTAGGCGAGGATATACCGTCCCTTACGCGAGGACTTTTGCACCCCCTGTATATAAAAAATTTTCACTCCCTCATGTTCCCCCTGTTCCCCCAATTTCATTGCTGGACGGATAACCCCTGGCCGATTTTTTTAATCTAAAGACTTAGAACTTTTACCATATTCATGCTCCCTCATGTTTCTTCTATATATTACCAAAAACAACTACAAAAATAAAATCTGGAGTAAAATTTGTGTTTTGTTAATAAAATTATGCCATTTTTTAATATTTAATTCTTTCCGGAAAGAACCCCTAATGAATATGTATATGCAACGAAATCTTAATGTGCAATTTGATAAGTTCTCATTATCGCTTTTCATCGAGCTCAAATTTATAGGTTGAATGATGCCATAAATTTATGTAATTCACATGAAATTTGTTCGAAAACATAACAATTTTCAAATGACAACTTCCGGTAGCTTGGAAGTCTAAATTAAGGTTATTCAAAGGCACGAAAAAGTTGCCAAGACTAAAGATCTAACACATAAAAAGCGTCAAGATAAATCAAATTTTGTGGCATCAAAGCAGAGCGTAAAGATGCAAGCGGATGACTCTTAAAAAGGCCAAAGCACTAGCTCATTAGCTCTTGTTAGATAAAAGAAAAAAAATCAAATTTGGACAAACAAGAGAAATAAGATGAACGACCAATATCCTAGTCTAGCCGTAGTCAGTGAGGATGTGCGCACTCCCCCTCCCCAAAAGCTGCAAAATATTAGAAAAAATCTAGGGTATAACAAATATTATTTTTACTAAAATCAAAATTGCTCCAAAATGATCAGAAATTATTGGCCATAGTCCAAAACAGCAAAGCAACTCATTTTTGGACAAAAAAGAATTAAGTTAGCATAGATTTTGTGGGCTAAAAAAGCTAAAAACATCAAAAAATATCCATTTTCTGGGAATAACATGGCCATAATTCAGTTAAATTGTTACTAAATAGCCAAATCTATATATACCAAGATTTTCCTGGAAATCAGGAATACAACTTTTCGGAAGACCATTTGGTCTGAAAACCCCTCACAACCGGGCCAAAATTGCTGCTCTTTTCAAAAGCCCGATCAAAAAATCCTCAGTTTTGCTTCAGGGCAGAATTTTGATAGTTTAATTCTGCCCCACCCAAGATTTGGGTGGGAGCAGAATTAAAATTATATATTTTAGAGCGAAAACATATGGAAACTTTTCTCTGACAAAAATGTTGGTATACAATTTGATATCTTACCAGATGCCGAGACTGAAGGCACCCTTCTAAGCATTTACAGAAATTTCCCACCAGACTTACTATTCCAAATGACATCTTCGACAATAACTAATACAGTAAATTTTTTTAAATTTATTTTTTGCCAAGTTGCTATTTTTTATTACATCTTTTCTTTATCTAATTTAAACCTAACATTTTTCGTTATTATCCCAAGAGAATAAAATGTCTAGTGCAAAATTTATCATCAAATTTATGATTCTCAAAAAGTGTATATAAAAATAAATGTGTTTTTTAAGGAATATGAAAAATGACCCTCTAAAGCCATCAATTTTCGCAGAAAATTAAAAATGCCAAAGATGTTCAAAAATGCCGATAGTGAGAAAAATGGAGGGTGTGACACTTGCGGATGGACTTTTGGAATCGCTCATAACTGGGGTTGGGAAGTTTCTATAATATCTCTTTTCGAAACAAGCTATAATCACAGTGTGTGTAGTGGATAAATACACCACCAAGTATTTACCAATTAACGGGCATTAGTTGTAGGTCTCGGTAGCAATATGGTAGTGCTCGAACCCGGACCTCCCGTCTCTTGGACGGTAGCCAGGAGGTCCGGGTTCGAATCCCGGTCGAGTACGAAAACTTTTTCCCAATTTCAAAAATTATTTATATTTCATATTAATTAAAAATAAAAGAGTTATCGATTTACAGTAATTATATAATACCCCCATCCGTAAAAGCCCGTTCGCAAATGTCCGAGCCGAAAAAGTCTATCCACAAAAGTTCGTCCGCAAGTGTCACACGGAGTAATAAATGTGAGATAAAGAGAATATTTTTTAGCTTACTCTAAAATTTCGGACCAAATCTGAAGGATACAAGAAATATTCTATGAGAGCACCTTTAAATGATGGAGAATGGCATAAAATTATTTTTGTTTTGAATGGAAATGAAATTCAAGTGGTCGAAAATTGTCATCAGTTGTTTAAACAAACAGATTATGAAATTGATTTAAGGTATAAAAAAACGGAGCTACTGCACTTGAAGTGTCCCACTTACGAGGTCAAGTTCAAAATTGGATTTTATGAATTTGGGACTCGAAATTTTTTTCCTAAAAATGACACCTATAGGGGAAATTTTATGCTGGGAATCGATTGCGCTCATTCCCGAGTCCTGAAAATGCTATCCTGACCCTGATTCAGGTGAAAATGACCATTTTCGATTCAAAAACCTAATTTTTCCCTGAATCAGGGTAGCATTTTCAGGACTCGGGAATGAGCGCAATCGATTCCCCGCATTTCCCCCAATTTTAGCCCAGAAAAGCATGTCCGAGTTCACATTGGAGAAGATTACAGCGGAAACCATCGTTTCCCAGGAAAACTCCGAGAATTCACCGCTGATAATGACAACTCTATACATCTCAAATGTTCAAACCTCGAAGTTATCATGGATAATCCTGTTCAAACCGACACGGAAACATCAACAAGAAGGATAGAAAGAGATGGTTCTGAAGTAAATTGATTTTCAAGAAGCTACTACACAATAAGGGGGCCACCCACGTGAAAATGTTTTCGAAAAATTTTTTCTGGAAATAACCCCTCTAGGGGTAAAAACATGCGGGAATTCGAATTTGATATTTTTGAAGCGAAAAACGCTTCCCTGATCCAGGGAAGGCCTGTGTATCTAAGCGAAAAGTCGCAAAATTCGCATTTTTGCGACTTTTTGCTTCAATATACAGGCATTTCCTGGATCAGGAAAGTGTTTTTTCACTTCAAAATGCCAAATTCAGATTCCCCGCATGTTTTTACTCCTAGAGGGTTCATTTTCAAAAAAAATTTTTTCGCATGGGTAACCTCCCTATTGTATAGTAGCTCCAAATCAAGTATCTAAATTTAGGAACATGTTTTTCCCCAAGATCCTCAAGTCGGTAGAAGGTTAGCTGATCATAATCAAAATGATGAAGTAAACAGGCTAGAAGAGAGGATTTCCTTTCTGGAAGACCAATTCAGGCATTGGAAAACGGTTGTGAATAATTTTGACAATAGGATAAAGAAAGTGGAACTGCATCAAAGAGGGTGTCAGGTAATTTTTTGTTAAAGGACCAGTACACTCGGAAAAAACCCTGTATACAAATAATTTATTTTTAGCTTCAATACACAGGTCTTCCCTGAATCAGGGAAGCGTTTTTTCGCTTCGAAAATTTCAAATTCAGATTCCCTGCATGTTTTTACCCCTAGAAGGGGTCATTTACAGAAAAAATTGGAGCAAGTATACAATGGTAGTGTCACTTAACGTGGCTCAAAATCCAAAAAATCTTTGTTCTAAATTTGTTAAAAATGGCTCCCTTAGGGCTAAAATTAGCTGAAAAATCCAAAAAACGCACTCTCGTGGCGTAAAAAATTTCCTTTACCACGTTATGGACCGTTTATTTCATGCAAATTCACCGACCGATTTTGATCAACATGGCTATAAACGAATTGCAAGATTTTAATTTAGATTTTTTCGAAAAAAAATTTTACGTGGTTAGCCCCCCCCCCTATTATGTAGTAACTCCAAAATTTTTGAAAAAAATCAATAAAATTTTGAAAAATTTGATCAAAATTATCACTTTAATTATTTTTAACTAAATTTTAGCCAGTTTTAGCTAAAATTGTAACTATTTTTGAACAATTTTTACGTTTTCCCTTAAAAATCGTTTTTCTAAAAAAGTGGACCCCCCGCACCCGAAATCCAAATTAGCCACGGCTTTGTTTACCACTCCTGAATCCTAAATACAAACCTGTCCTTGGCTATGCCACTGAATTGCCTATAAGCAGGAAAAAATTTGTCAACATTTTCCTCAATTTTCAGCTCAATGGCAGAATAGTCTCATTTGGAGAAAAACAACAAAACCTTTTAAACTGCTCCGAATGTCAATGTTCTAGCACCGGAGAACTCCATTGTGGGCCTATTGGATGTCCACCACTAAAATGTGCTCATCCAGTAAAAATCCATAATGAATGCTGTCCTAAATGCGGGGAACAAGTAAAATTACAATCTTCAATTTTATGCATAGATCGTTATTTTTAGTGCTATTATAGCGGAAGATATTATGAAAACGGGGAAGAATTTTGGCCGAAACAGTGTGTCAGATGTTTTTGCCACAATGGAAAGATGGATTGTCAATTTAGGTTGGATTTATCATACAGGGTGGGCAAAAAAAGTGGCTTTTTAAAAATTTTTTGGGAAATTATTTTTCTAAAAATGAATCTTTAGGGGTTTATTCGATTGCACACATGCGTGAAATCGCTTCTCGGAACTTGATTCAGGGAAGGGGATGGGTGTATTGAAGCGAAAATGAACTAAAATTCGAATTTTCGCCGAAAACCAGTTGTCTAGGGATTTTTCTAGACGAATAATCGAGTGCGCGCAATTTGAAAAAGCTTCTCTGACTCTGATTCAGGGGAAAATGGTTTTAAAGCGAAAATGGTATTTTTTGTTTTTTGCATTTTTTAATCTGGAAATCACTCTTCCATGGGCAATTTTATGCGAGAAATCGATTGCACACGTTTTCGAAGCATAAAAACGATTCCCTGATACATCAAATGACAATTTTCACTTTCCCAGTTTCACTTCAAAACCAATTTTTCACTGACTTTTCCCTGAATCCAGTTTTCCCTGAAAGTTTCCCTGAAGTTTTCCCTGAATTTTCTCTGAAAATTTTTCCCTGAATCAAGTTCAGGAAAGCGTTTTCACGCTCCGGGAATGCGCGCAATCGATTCCCCCGCATAAAATTTCCTCTGGAAGGCTCATTTTTAGAAAAATAAATTTCGATTTTTGACGAATTTTTCAATTTTTAACTAATTTTTGTCGAATTTTTCGATTTTTGACGAAAAAAATATAAAAAAGCCACTTTTTTGGCCCACCCTGTAAAATGTAATGAGATAAAAATTTATAGGAACTTTCAACATTGTCCACAAATAACTTGTCAACCACAAGAAATACCTCCAAACCAATGCTGCCCTGTATGCACAAATATTGATTATTGTGCAGATGGAAGAAAATCTTGTGATGCAAATGCAATTTGTACTAATGAGCAATACGGGCCGAAGTGCACTTGCAAACAAGTAAAAAAAACTAGGAATGATAGAGGGGGAACTTCACACCGTTCATGGAAAAATTGAAGTATTACCTTGTTTTTCGGATTTTGAAAATTTTGAAAAAATGCCCGTTTTTCGATGTTTGACCACCACCCCCTCTCTATTTTCTTGGAAAAGACTCAAAAAATTTTAAGGGATTCTTTGGAAATGGAACAATATGTTATGATATAGACGAATGCCAATGGGATCAAAATGCTAGAGATCAAGTAAAAAATATATTTTTCAATTTTTTAACTTTAAAAAAATTTTGGAGCTACTACACAATAGGGGGCCACCCAAGTGAAAATTTTTTTCTGGAAATGACCTCCCTAGGGGTAAAAGCATCAAGGAATCCGAATTTGACATTTTCGAAACAAAAAACACTTCCCTGATTCAGAGAAAGCGTATTGTATATTGAAGCGAAAAGTCGCAAAAATGCGATTTTTGCCTAAAAATGACCCTTTTTGGGGTAAAAATGCGCGGGGAATCCGAATTTGACATTTATAAAATTCCTCAGATTCAAGAAAAGCTGTATATCGACGCAAAAATTCGAGAAAACCATTTGTTAATTGGATTAAATCATTGGATAACTATAATATAATATAGAATGAATATAAGAAAAAGCGTTGTTTTTAGACCAAAATATGTTATTTTCTCGAATTTTCGCGTCGATATACAGCTTTTTTGAATACGAGGAATTTTATAAATGTCAATTTCGGATTCCCCGCGCATTTTTACCCCAAAAAGGGTCGTGCCTAGGCAAAAATCGTGCAGTGAAAAACCAAATTTTTGCCAGAAAAATCGAATTTTCCCCTCAAAAATCGAATTTTTGCTAGAAAAATTGAATTTTTTTTTGGAAATAATCAACCATTATTTTATTTATATACATATTTAAACTAGTAGGCAAAAGAAGTGTGTCAACAATACCCTAAGCATTTTGCGACTTTTCGCTTCAATACACAGGCCTTCCTTGAATCAGGGAAGCGTTTTTTGCTTCAAAAATGTTAAATTCGAATTCCCCTTTACTCCTAGAGGGGTCATTTCTAGAAAAAAATTTCGAAAAAATTTTCACGTGGGTGCCCCCCCCCCCTATTGTGTAGTAGCTCCAAAATTTTAGCTCGGCGGGTGCCAAACTGGTACAATGTGCATAAACCTACCAGGCAGTTTCAAGTGTGATTGCCTTCCAGGATTCCAAAAATTGGATGATAAAAATTGCTTGGATATTATCCGAATTTAATTCTTTTTTTACTCTAGGAATTTATGTGTATTTGTAAATAAAATTTGTATTATCAAAAATAAAATTTTATTTTTATGCAAATTTTTGAAATATTCAAGTGTAAGATAGGAGTGCATAAAATTTCAACCTCTTAAAGTCGTTTAAAAATAATTTTTTCATTATTGAGAAAATTGAAGAAAAGTTTCTGGAAGAAGCAAGCAATTTTCGGCCAATTTGTGTCCTCAACTTAATCCAATTTCACATGGGTTAAATTCCTTGTGTATAAGGTTGTTTTTCGAAAATTTAATCTGGGTCGAATATTTAAAGCACCTATCACAAGGTTTAGAACAAAATTTTTGAGAATTTTTATATCGTCCCAACGAGGGCTGCCGCGGAATAAGACCGGCACAGGAAATGGAACAAGCTCAAAAAGTATGTTCTCGAATAGCTGGCATAGCTGGCATGATTCTTTTTTTTTAATAATGTAAAAATGTTTTTCAGGATCGGAACTCCACTAGGACTACATGAGTTTTTCAGCTAGATAAAAAGATATCGCAAAGTTCCGGTCAGCATCCCTGCGTGGTCGTATTGGTTTTGGGATCCGACTTTTTTTTAGATTTTTTGAAGATATCTTTTTTCTAGGTGAAAAACTTAAGTAGCTCTAGTGGAGTTCCGAGCCTGAAAAGCATTTTTACATCGTTTAAAAAAATAATTATGATGCCAGCTATTCAGGAACATACTTTTGGGCCTGTTCCGTTCTCTGTTCCGATTTTGTTCCACGACAGCCCTGGTCCCAACCTACTGGGACACCCTGTAGAGGTCATTTGTAGGAAAAAAATTTCGGCTCCCATATTCATGTAAAATTCACACGAAAAGTGCCCTTTTTTCGGTACCCTGTTTTTCATGAAGCATTTTTTATTATTGACTTTTTTGCCCAAAAATAAATTCATTATTTTTGGAAGCTTAGGGAAGAAGGAATACATCAAATTAGAATTCATTTGATTTGACAGGAAGACGCCATTTATCGAAATATATGAGGGAAATCTGTCTGGAAAATATTGCTTGCGCTATTTTTTTACCTAACAAATAGGCTTGAATCAAAAATGTGTTCTCATAGCTGTCCATACGTGTATAAACACCCTTCGAAATTTTTGACTTTCTGTAGGCGGAAAAAATTGCCTTGGTCTCTTATGTTTTTTTTCAAAAAATTCTCAAAATTTTGGGCAAAAACATAAAGGGGGAACAAGGCGGTTTTTTCTCGATTTTTTCAAAAATTTTTTTAAAAATCACCTTCGTCCCCCTTATGTTTTTTCACGCGAACAGGCGCGAAAATTTTTTATGGAAAAACACTTTTTAAGATAAAAGTGCTCTGAAAATTTCAATTTTCGAACAAAAATTTTGTTGAAATCCTTGAATTAGGGCAAATATTAGCGCCGCAAGCGAAAGTTTTTTTTGAGAAATGCTTGTTTTTAAAGGGGGTGCAAATTAGGGCCCTTTCTCCAAAAAATTTTTTTGAAAAATGACCTTCTAGGGGTAAAAATAGGGTGAAAAATCGATTGCTCACATCCCCGTCGCGTGAAAATGCTTCTTTCACTTTGTTTTCGCGAAAATACCACTATTTCAAGTAAAACTCTTTTACGTTTGGAATTATGCAAATTTTAAGCAAACGTGAAACAGTGCTATTTTCACGAAAACAAGGTGAAGGAAGCATTTTCACGCGACGGGGGTGTGCGCAATAGATTTCTTATCCTATTTTTACCCCTAGGAGGTCATTTTTCAAAAAAAAGTTTTTGGAGAAAAGGCCTTTTTCCAATTTCTTTTCAATTCTTTTTTAAATTGTTTTTTAATGTACTTTTAAGAAAATTTTATCTCCAAAATTTTATTTTAAATATTTTCAATAAATAATATTTTAAAAAATGAAAAAATATAAAAATTCGCAAAAATTAGATAAAAATAAAATTTTGGTAATAAAATTTTCATAAAAAAATAATTTTAAAAGAAATTGGAAAAGGCAAAAAAATTGGACGACAGTGGGATTCGAACCCCAGCCGAAAACGTTAGAACCAGCAGCATATCCACTGCACCATCAGCGATACTGATTAATGATTACAAATTTTGCTTATAAGGAAGAATATATTTATTTTAAACTTTTTTGTTGTTTTTATGCAAACGGTGAGAAGTGGGGAAAAATTCGTATAGTACGTTTATACAGGCACCATAACAAACACTTTTGCTACTTTTTGTCAAAATCTAGGAAACCAAGTTCGTGATGTTTACTTGTTAATAGTACCCGCTTTTATGAGTTTTATATAAAAGTTGTGTGATAGGATTTTTTTGCTTATTGACTTTCTTAACTTTCTGAACATATTTGTATAAATTAGTTAAAAATTAATGTGTTCACTTTCACACCTATTTTGACACCAGCTGAACAACTTTTCAACAATACTCTCCATTGTGTTCAATGTGCCAGATTGCGGCCTATTCTTTTCTCTGGCCAAATGGCCGTCCCTTTACACATATATTAAAATAAAGATGTAAAAGAGAGTGAAAGGAATAACAGAACGCCATGTAAACTAGATTTTAAATCAGTGTGCGTGAAGCGGATAATAGCAGGGTTAATCCGGAAATTTCTCCATGTTTGACAAAGGTGCACCATTTAATTTTAAAAGTCTTCTATATATATAATGAAGTTTTTAAAAGAATTTTATTGTTGTTGTTTTTCATTGATTATTATACTCGTAAAATTTTATTTCATCTACTCTAGGGTGTTTAATTTAAAGGACCAGTTCAGTAAGTTACAATCATATGGAAAAATTATATATTCGGAAAGATCATGAAAAATGGAGCATTTTTTGTTTTTACGGCATGTTCTGAATCGTTGTAGTTTTCGAGATAATTGCGCGTTTGAATTTGTGCACAAGCTCTTCGTTGTAATACACAAACCTTTTTGAATTTTTTGCGGAAAAATCGATGTTTGCATCAATTTTTTAAATTTTCATAAAATGAAATTGTAGCAATTTTTTATAGCTCGACGAGACGAACAAAATGACACCAAAATTATCCAATTTGAACATTGTTTTGGGTTATTGAAACGAAAATTCTGATTCATGTTTTCGTTTCAATAACCCAAAACAATGTTCAAATTGGATCATTTTGATGTCATTTTGTTCGTCTCATTTAGCCATAATATTGTTACAATGTTCATTTTATGAGAATTTAAAAAATTGATGCAAAAATCGATTTTTCCGCAAAAAATTCAAAACAGTTTGTGTATTACAACGAAGAGCTTGTAATAAATTCAAAATTTCAAGCGCAATTATCTCGAAAACTACAACGATGCAGAACATGCCGTAAAATCAAAAAATGCTCCATTTTTCATGATCTTTCCGAATATTTGGCGAAAATTCGATTTTTTGGCAATGCTTCCTTGACCCTGATTGGTGTATTGACGCGAAAATCGAAAAATTTCTATTTTTGCCCGGAAAGCATCCATCTAGAGTAATTTTATGCGGTATTGATTTCGCACATTTCCTGTCCCTAGAATGCTCTCTTGACTCTGATTCAGGAAAATTTTGGGTCTTTGAAACGAAAATGGTCATTTTTATTGATTTTTTATCCAAATAAGACTCTAGGAAAAGACAAATCTGGACAAGAAATGACCGACCATATTTCTTCAAAGTCATAAATTTCGAACAGGCGTTCCACTCCAACAATCCGGAAGAGATTTTAACTTTCATAAAACATAGCCCATCAATTTTTACGACAACTCCCAAAGTTTAAAACCTCAGAAAAAAGTCAACTAGCTGTAATGAATATCTCTATGTTCGCGACTCGGCCAACAGTGACAGCTGCCCAAAGTGTGCAAAAAGTGCATGTTGTTTGTCTTTTCATCTTTCTCTTTCGCATCGGTATCACTTCACTCCCCGGATCGGTGCGGTGTCTAGAAGTCGGGACGACCCAGAGACCTATGCTATGTGATCATTTTTCGTCTCTCACTGGCTTCCCTGGTTTCGAAGCCAGCCGGCAGGTATATGGGCACGCGGCACCAAAACCCGCTAGTTGACAGTTGACACCGGGCGAGAAAGCGTCATAGATAGGCGAAAAGAAAATTCGCAAAAAGAAGATTTTCTATTTGGTTTCGATCGTCCGAAAACTGTTAAGTTGGTTGGGCGACAGGTTTTGTTTTTGTCGAGAGGTTGGGCGAGAGGTTTTATGAGGCGTTAATCAGATTATTCTTGTTTTTGATCAATTTTTCAATTTTTTACGGAAATTTCAATTTTTGACGAATTTAAATTGGCATTGTCTGATCCGCCTGAAGCTTAAAATTTTTTCAAGTTCTTGCATTTTGATTTTAACCGGAAATAACTTTTGTTAGAAATTTTTTTACCACAATTTTTACACCAAAATTGTCTAAAATTTTCCTTTTGTCCAACAAAAATGTAATTAGCCCTTCCTTTTTTATGTATGCCCTATTCAAAAAAGGTGTTGTCCTCTTGTTATCAAAACAATTTCCCATCATCCCGTTAAGTTTTATTTGGCGGGTAGTCAGTATGTATAAAATTGCTCTATAATCGGAACTTAGTGTCCTGATCAAAACAGGTTTTTCGGCAATCGCTTTCTCAGACCTTCAAATGTAATTCTTTCAAATGTAACATCATCGTTTTGATCAATCGGGACCAGAACTTTATTATGAAGAATCGTGTTATTATGGAGAATCATTTTTGCTTTTGATATGCATAATTCGTCAACTTTTACGACTTAAACGCCTACTCTTCGGAATTTTATCATATTTTCCATTCATTCTCTTGTTTCAAACTTTGATGTTTACAAGTGCGCTGTGATAATATTGGGTTGTTCGATAAGTATTGTCAGCCCCAACAAAATAATCTAAATTCGTCATTTTTCGCTCATTTTCGTTGAAATTTTTTCAGTATTATGCAAAAGTGGATGCTGAATATGATACAATCAGTCTTTTTGAGCGTAACTCGTGTTTTCGTGTCAATATACAAACTTTTTCAAAAAAATAGGGTTTTTCAATGGTGCAAATTAATCATAGGTCGGCAAAGTGAGGGGGGGGAGGGGACCCCCGATGAGGTGGTCCCCCACCACCTCCACCAAAAAAAACGACCTTTTTTTAGCTTGAGGTAGTCTTCTGCACCTAATTTTTATGGGCCACCTCATATGTTCGACGAGGTCTATGTGTGATCACTCCTCAATTTTGGGCCCATGATGCGTGGTTTCCCCTCAATTTTGGGTCCGTGCGTGCGTGGGTCAGGGGGAGGCTCCCCCTTGCAGACCTATGAAATTAATTGTAAAATGTTGATATTTGGATATCGATTTTTGGCGAAGTCGATTTTTGACGAAATTTTCGATCGTACTAGGGTTTTGCAAAATTTAAATTTTTGGCAAAAATTCGATTTTTATTCAAAATTCGATTTTTTGGCCCCCATCAAGTTGGCCAAAAACTCTAGTTTTCAAAAAGTTCTCCCAATTGGCTGAAATTTGGTGTCAGGGGGTTTTTCGACATGGGGAATATGAATCTGAAGGAATTTTTTGAGTTTGACCACTAGAAGATACTTTACAATGGGCATACCCCGAAAATGGCTCAACAACTTTGTATTCCCTGAATCAGGGTCAGGAAGCATTTCATGCCTCGGAAATGCGCGCAATCGATTTCCCAACTAGAAAAACCCTAATACAATCGAAAATTTCATCAAAAATCGACTTCTATAGCCAAATATCGACATTTTAAAATTAATTTGCACCATTGAAAATCTCATTTTTTTAAAAAGTCTGTATATTGACACGAAAGCATGAGTTTCAAACTTTGATGGTTACAAGTACGCTGTGATAATAGGATTAATTTTTCGAATCTTGTTATTATCCGAGAAAGGCTTATTTTCTAACCAAAATATTTTTCTACTTTTTTTTAAACAAAATTTTCATTCCTCCCACTAGATTTTATGAATGAACTTTTTCTTCTATGCACTAAATTTACGCCTCAACGTTTTCTTCCATTATTTAATTCGACTTAAAAGTTCGTCTAAATTTTTTCATGTTATTTTCTTGACGGATCCTTAATTAATGATATCATTCCGGTTGAAGTATTGAAAACAAAAAATGGACCTTGAAGAAATTAGGTCATGTCATTATGTACGGTAAAGACATTTATATATTCGAATGCGGGCATGTTTTCTACCGGGTTTATCCGATTGATTAGTTTTTCGTATGAAACGCTGTAAAATTTTATCGAGAAATTTATAGTGATCAATTTTTTATATTTATTTTAATTTTTGAAACAAATTGATCGAAACGATGTTTTTCATTTTAATCAAAAGTAGCAGGAGCCGAGCGCTCTGCGCTCGGAAATTGGAGGCGAAAAGACCTCAGGAAGCGAAAAAATGGTACTACCCACCCACCACATAATGTGGTACCACCCAGTGTGCAGGCACGTAGCCAGGATTTCCTGACGGGGAGGGGCAATGACTCAAAGTCCAAAAACCATAGGCACCTGTGGTTTTGGACCAAAACATAGGGTACTATTATGATTTTTTTCGAAATTTTTCCTGGCGGGGGCAGTTGTCCGGATCGCCCCCCTTCTCTACGTTCGATTTTTTGGAAAATTTTTTTCAAAATTTTGAAAAAGATTAGCAAATATTGCAAATATTCTCATTTTTATTCGGCCATCCTGTAACATAAGCCTTTATTCGTTGCTGTTTCATTTTAGAGTCTAATAAAAATGCATGACAATTTTTGATTTGTGGGGCTATGCCTATTCAAAAAATGGCTTCTCATAAATATTTTTTTTGAATGTACGTTGTTGATTCGCGCCAAATTACATCGAAACTTTATGTGATTTTTTTTCATTTTTGGTAAAAATTAGATTTTGTGGCAAAATTTCAAACATGAATCAGAATTTTCGTTTCAATAACCTAAAACAATTTTAAATTGGATAATTTTGGTATCATTTTGTTCGTTTCATTTAGCTATAAAAATTGATACAATGTTCATTTTATGAAAATTTAAAAAACTGAGGCGAAAATCGATTTAAAGTTCAAAAAAGTTTGTGTATTACAACGAAGAGCTTGTGCACAAATTCAAACGCAATTATCTCGAAAACTACAACGATTCAGAACATGCCGTAAAAACAAAAAATGCTCCATTTTTCATGAACTTTCCGAATATACCATTTTTTCATATGATTGTAACTGACTGGAATGATCCTTTAACGTGACCCCCAAGGTCGAAGTAAAAAGCGCCTAAACTTTTACCGACACACACCCCCTAGGGGTAAAAATTGATGCGGAACACTCTGGTGCCATTATTTTCAAACCAAAATCTTCAAAAACCTATGAATTGTCACAATTTTTATATAAAACAACTTTTTTTGTACAAAGATTATTATTGAAAAAATTGCAAAAATTCATATGTTTTCGAAGATTTTGGTTTGAAAATAATGGCACCAGCGTGTTCCGCGTCAATTTTTACCCCTAGAGGGTGTGTTTCAGTAAAAATTTTGGCGCTTTTTACTTCAGCCTTGGGAGTCACGTTAAATGCCCTCCAAGTTCAGTAGCTCCGAAATTTTTTTGACTCGATACGGACAGGATTCACACGCCCCCGTTTAAGAGTACTAAGAGGTCATATAAAGCATATAATACACCTCAAAAATTGTCAAGAACCTAAAGTTTATTCTCTATATTTGCATAGCTCGATTTCCGCATTGGCCATCATTTCAACAAAAGAGGCTAGATACATATTTGGCGTGAAATATGTATCGGATTATTTCAATACTCGAGATATTCGATTTCATTCTCGCGTTACAACCAAATTTTGGACCCTTATAATAGGTTTGAAAGGAAGTTGATAAAAACGACATATTTTCAGCTCCTTTTCACATGTTGTTAAATTTCTCATTGTTTTTCTTTTCGGATAATAGGATCTGTAGTCCTTTTGTTTTTAACCACACTAAGTTGAGAAGAAAGAAAGTTTGAACCGGATATTCAGGTTCTTAAAAAAGACCTGAGTGCTTGTGTGCGATCCGACAAAAAGATAACGATGTAAAAAGACCGTGGTTTTGCGAGTTGGACTATTTATTTGATGTTTTGAAGACTTTTCGCTGTTCGGATTTTTCTCAAAACATGTAAGTATGGCTTATTCATAGTTTGGTTCGAAACATTCGACTTTTTGTAATTTTGCATAACAAATTTAAATATTTAAAGGACCACACAATTTTGGAACGAATTCTTAAAAAACTATTACACAATAGGGGGGGGGGCGCCACCCAAGTGAAAATTTTTTCTGAAAATGACCCCTCTAGTAGTAAAAATATGCGGAGAACCCGAATTTGACATTTTCAAAGTGAAAAAACGCTTTCCTGATTCAGGGAAGGCATATTGTGTATTGAAACGAAAAGTCGTAAAAATGCGATTTTTGCCTAAAACGATCCTAAAAATGTGCGAGGAATCCGAATTTACCATTTATAAAATTATTCAGATTCAAGAAAAGCTGTATATCGACACGAAAATAATATATTTTGGTCTAAAAACAAACTTTTTTCCTTCTCGACATATTTTTACCCCAGAGGGGGTCGTTTTTAGGCAAAAATCGCATTTTTGTGACTTTTCGCTTCAATACACAATACGTTTTCCATGAGTCAAGGAAGCGATTTTTCACTTCGAAAATGCCAAATTCGGATTCCCCGCATGTTTTTACCCCTAATGGGGTCATTTCCAGTAAAAATTTTCTATTTTGTCCAAAATTCGATTTTTTGTCAAAATTTGAATTTTGGAAAAAATTCGATTTTTTGGCTAAAATTCGATTTTTCGGCCAATATTTAATTTTTTGGAAAAAATTCAAATTTTGGCGAAAAATCGAATTTTGGAAAAAATTCGATTTTTTGGCTAAAAATTGAATTTTCGCCAAAAAAAAATTTAATTTTGAAAAAAATCTATTTTTGGCCAAAATTTGATTTTTTGGAATAAATTCAAATTTTTGGCTAAAAATCGAATTTTTAAAAAAATTTATTTTTGGCAGAATTTCGATTCAAAATTCAATTTGTCGACCAAAAATTAAATTTTGGCCGAAAATTCGAATTTTGTGCAAAAATGGATTTTTTTCACGTGGGTGCCTCCCCCCTCCTCCTAGCTCCGAAATGAGCTTTATAAACGTGAATAAATTCTACTTCTGACGTACAAAATCAAGGAATTGAACTGTTTGCTGTTTACACAACTCTCATATTATGACATTAGTGGGAGTTTAATGTGTGTATAGTGGAATGTTTTATGTATCAATGATCTAATCAATACTCCCATCTTTTTTCTCTTGTTGCGCCCAACATTTACATACTTTTTAAATAGGAAATTATTTTTTAAAACTGGATTGTTACTAGCCATACATAAATTTTGAGTATTTTGGAAACTGTCATCATCTTCACTCTTTTTCCGGGTGTCAATTTTATGAAATTCTGACTTGATTTGCGTTCATCTTCTGTAAAAGTTTACCGAACGGCTAACGATCTCCTTCCTAATCCTCTTGACTTCTTTTGTTTGCTCATTATTCTCATTTTCTAGATAGGATAGGCGATATGATGTATTTTTTGATTTTTTTTAAGCTCAAAGTGTAGGTCTTTGATTTTCAAAACTTGACTTCTCGAAACGTTTTCTATATTTTCTGAGGATTTCTCCAGAAATACAACGCCAATCCTGATAATTTTGGGTTCATTAGAAAGATGGATTTGGTAGCGATCGAATGACACCAAAATCGTGCCAAAACTCATTCTGGTTGCGGAGTTATTGCATAATTAGTAAAAAAATGTCGAAAAACTGACATTTTTTACTAATTATGCAATAACTCCTCAACCACAAGCAAAATTTTTTACTAAAATCATTCATATAGGGTAATTTTATGCGGGAAATCGATTGCGCGCATTCCCGGAGCATGAAAACGCTTCTTTGACGCTGATTCAGGGAATTGAGTTGGTGTATTGGCGCGAAAATCGAACAAATTTTTATTTTCGCCATGAAAGCATCCATCTGGAGTGTAATTTTATGCGGTGAATCGATTTCGCACATTTTTAAGCATGAAAATTATCTTGACCCTGATTCAGAGATGGATTCGGTGTATTGACACGAAAATCGAAAAATTTTCTTTTTTCACTCATACATCAACTCCAACCCTAAATCAGGGTCAAAATAATTTTTTCATGGCCAAAATACAGTATGTCCCAAATTCGCGCCACGCTTTGATTTCGCAATAACTTTCATAATATCCATCCATTCGATGGTAGCTGATTATGTTTGAATTTATATGTTGAATTTTCGCTTCAATACACACTCCTATTTCCCTGAATCAGGATTAAGAAAGCGTTTCCAAACTTCGAGAATGCGCACAATCGATTCCCCGCATAAAATTACCTCCAGATGGATGCTTTCCTCGCGAAAATAGAAATTTTTTCGATTTTCGTGTCAATACACCAACTCCATTCCCTGAATCAGAACCAAGAAAGCGTTTTCTTCGGGAATGTGCGCAATCGATTCCTCGCATAAAATTACCGGGGTCTTTCTCTTAAAATTTTGTTACAGACATTTTATTATACATTTTAAGATATTTTCTTTCTTGAATCATTTTGACCTTTAAACACAAAATAATGATATTTAAAAAATTGTTTCACTACGAGCATATAGGCACGCAACTTCGTCAGAAATATGACTTGTAAAGCTTTTGTTCGCTTTTTGAATAATTCATATAGACGCTGAGAAACATGTTCCTTTTATCAATCTCTAAAGGTTTATAAAAATTTAAAATGTGCTAATTAAAAATTTTTTAAAATATTTTTCCTTAAAGGACCACTCTACTCGGAAAAAAGTTGCCATAATTTGTAGATATTCGGAAAGTTCATGAAATCTGGAGCATTTTTTGTTTTTACAGCATTTCCTTAATCGTTAACGGCTTCGAGATAATCGCATGCGAAGTTTCGTCTGTGTATTACAACGAAAACATGAACGCACGACACGAAAACATGAATAGTCAATCAATAAAAATCTGTATATTGAGAAGAAAATAATCAAAATTCTTGGAGATTAAGAAAAAAGTAAATACAGCATTTTTATACCTCAAAGAGATGAATAAAGTGACATTAAAATTATTCAATTTAAAAATTGTCTTAGGTTATTGGAACGAAAACATGAATCAGGGTTTTCATTTTTCGTTTCAACATTCCAGAACAATTTTCAAATTGGATAATTTGAATGTTACATTATTCGTCTTGTTGAATCATAAAAAATGCTGTATTTACTTTTTTCTTAATCTTCAAGAATTTAAATTATTATTCTTCTCAATATACAAATTTTTATTGATTCAGGGATTTGACTATTGCGTTCATGTTTTCGTTGTAATACACAGTCGAAACTTCACATGCGATTATCTCGAAGTCGTTAGCGAAACAGAAAATGCCGTAAAAACAAAAAATACTCTAAATTTCATGAACTTTTCGAATATATACAAATTAGAGCAACTTTTTTCCGAGCCGACTGGTCCTTTAAAAATACGAAAATACTTCTTTTTTGGTGTTTTAAACAATTCAATGCAAATAGTCTATAGCATAGTCAGGTGGCGTGGCATCTTTTTACAGGCGTGTTGAGCATTTGTTTTGAGCATATAGATTGCTTTGAATCGAATCATCATCGATTTTTTCGTGAATAATAAATTTGTGAGCCGCGACAATTTTTTCGTTTTTTTTCACTCACGACTGTCAGTTTTTGATTGACAAGAAGCTTTTCGTATGTTCTTTCTGATAAAGTGTGAACGAAAAAGGGCGGTAAAATTTGGATGAGCATGGTTTTCAAGTGCGTAAAAAAACGACTACCAAAAAGTTTTTTTAAAATCTCGGTTGGGGAGTTGATAATTTTTAAAAAGATGATTTTTGTAAGTAAATGATTAGGCTTAGGAATGGGCTTAGGCTTAGGTTTAGGCTTAGGTTTAGGATTTGCTTTAGGCTTAGTCTTAGGCTTAGTCTTAGACTTGGACTTAGATTCATGGTTAGGCATAGGTCTAGGCTTAGGCTTAATTCTAGGCTTAAGTTTAAGATTTGTTTTGTGCTTAAGCTTACACTTAGGTTTACAAAGGAACATCATAAGTTTTGGCTCACCCTCTACGTAGATGAATTTGAATTTTTTGGGATTCGTTTTGCAAAAAAATTATCTTCGTCCAAAAAAATTACAGTACTCTTATGCATTCTGTATTCTTGATTTTTATTGTTTGAAAATAATTTGACGTATACATCGAAGAAATTTGCATATTTTCAAACTGACCTTAAAACCGTGATTTTTATTCCCTCTAATCCGTTTATTCTCATTCACTTTTACTGAACATAAAACGNTATGCATTCTGTATTCTTGATTTTTATTGTTTGAAAATAATTTGACGTATACATCGAAGAAATTTGCATATTTTCAAACTGACCTTAAAACCGTGATTTTTATTCCCTCTAATCCGTTTATTCTCATTCACTTTTACTGAACATAAAACGATTTTATTGTTATTCGTTGGAAAATATTTGGTTGTTTCATAAGTAACGTTGGTCCAAAAATACAATCGCTCGTTTTCGATGAAATTTTTGGGGGCCGATATTACTTATAAAACAACCCAATAAAATCCTATGTAATATTTTTTTAGGTTTACCTTCCAATTTTGCTTATTTTTCATGAAGTAACTCCACAAAATACGGGTAATCTGGCGTCGAAATACTCGCAACCCTAATTTGAGCTATGTGGCGCGGCGCGCGCCACATAACTCTATATGAATGAACTATGCAAACGCTGCGTTTTTATACCCAACGTATTTTTGCCGTTGTTTGTCTGATCTTTTTTGGATTCTTACTACTTATTGCTTCAAAGTCGAGTTCTATAGAAGCCGAATCGAATAGTCGAGAAAGTAAGAGTCCACAATTTATGTAAACTCTGTTTTATGGCGAATTTCAAAAAAGGGAACGAATGGTCTAATGGATAGGACGCTGGCCATTCATGTGATTGATGAATGTTTGATCAAACGTGCGTTAGCCATTTGACCATGGATCAAACCCCCCAAAAATCGAATGTTTGACAAAATTTAAAATTTCAAAAAAGGGAACGAATGGTCTAATGGATAGGACGCTGGCCATTCATCTGATTGGTGAATGTTTGATTAAACTTACGTATGGCCCTGGACCCCACGCCAATTACATGAATTGTCAGCGTTCTAGCCATTAGGCCATGCGCGCCCCATTTCTTTGAATCTCTCCATAAACCAGAGTTTTGCAAGAATTTTTTATAGATAACCCTACTCGAAATTTTTTTTATTTTTCAGTTATTCATATGACTAGGTCACTGTCAATTTCTGAGAAAAAAACACATATATATGTATAAATTGTTTAGTATGGAATCGAAAACAGCAAGAAGTTCCAGTGAGAGAGAAATTTGTGAAGCTTCCTGTTCTTCCACCACCTCAAAAGGAACCACTATATGCTCAGCCAATGCAAAATCCACATGGTGCTCAACTAGATTTTCAACCTCAAGTTGGTCCCAAATTGGATGCTGTTGTGCCACAATACGGAGAATTAGGAATTCCTCGAAAAATCAACTCAGAGCTTCTCGATCGCATTCAGCATCACATCAAGACATTCGACTTCAAAAGTCTATTCACAAAAGAGTGTACTACAAATACAACTCTACAAGAATATTGGAAACTTACTCAAAA
>OZJO01016787.1:0-22558 GCA_900406225.1 Acrobeloides nanus | reverse complement strand
ACACTCTTATTTCCCTGAATCAGGGAAGCATTTTCAACCTTCGAGAATGTGCGCAATCGATTTTTCGCATAAAATTTCCTCTAGAAAAGTTATTTTTGCAAAAATTCCAAAAAAATTTTTTTCAGAGATGCTGCTGCAAAATTTATTCCCTCTATAATTTTACCTGAATGCTATGTTATCGCCCTCTTTTGATCTCACTTCTCGTTCAAATGGTCTGTCTTTATGAGTATTTTCATTCTTGTTATTTTCAAACATGGTCTGATATTTCTAAAAACTTTTACAAGATTTCTAAAAAAACCACCATTAGGTCATTTTTTGCGAAAATGTTTCAAAATTTTTTTGCAAAAATTCGATTTTTTACAACAAAAAATTCAATTTGTCGACTAAAATTCGATTTTTCATAATAAAAAAAACTTTATTTATCTGGGGGTATTTTTATGTGAGAAATCGATTTCGCGTATCGAAAACCCTTGAAAACTTCTCCCATACCATGAAATATACAATTTTCGTATTTTTTCAGTTATTCTCTGTAGGAATTCCTACTTGAAAATCGTATATTTCATGGTCTGGGAGGCGTTTTCAAGGGTTTTCGATGCGCGCAATCGATTTCTCGCATAAAAATTCCCCTAAGTCATTTTGGAGAAAAAATTTTTGAAAAATTTTCATAAAAAAATTACTAAATGGCGGTTTTTTGGAACACCCGTAAAAGTAAGCAGAGATTCGGATGAAAAAATTTTAATTTTTGACTAAAATGTGAAGGTGTCATGTTGAGACCAACTTTTTCTTCTTTCAATTCTTACAATGCAATTCGTATTTTTCCGAACCATATCTCCATAAATCGTTTTTCTACTCTCATATTGCATAGCTGTACCATTTTCTAGCCTCAATCTCACTCTGCAATACCATCTTCCCAAGTCATCTGCGGAAATTTTATAAACCCGAAAAGCGAACCACCCTCGTTCTTCTTCATACTCAAATTTGTATCGATTATCTTTGCCATGCGCTATTAGACTCCTTCGATTTTTTCTGGATATCCACGTTTCAATTTTTGAAATGTCATCGTCTTGATAATGGATTTTGCCATTTTTAATCAACAGTTTTATTTCGGTATCTTTCATCCATTGGACCATAATAGCACTCTAAAATTGAAGATGATTAATATTGCTTAAAATAGTTGCATTTAGGATGTTTCGAAATGTATTTTCAACGTATCAATATGCGAATTTTATGTTATCTATTGTGAACCAGTACCTCAAGCTACCTTAGGGCGGACTGGGTCCTCCAGAAATTGATCGTTTGTAGAAAACACTATAAAGTTTTGGACAAAATCATAAGGGGACCCTTATGAAATTTTCGAACTTCGATCAATTTTTAAAGGCCTAAAAAATACATGCCTCCATATCTTGAACAATTAAAAATTCTCGGTATGGAATCACTTGAATCTCGCCGTCTTAAAACCGATCTATTCTTTTTCCACAAATTACTGACGAGCGAGATTAAGGGTGAACATAAGGGTAACTCTTGTGATTTTTGACAAATTTTTTGCCCGCCCTCCCTGAAATTTTTTCCTTCATACGACCTTGTTGTGAACAACAACCCTCTTCGAATTATCCTAGAGCCCGTAAAAATACCGTAATTTTGGGTTCGTTTGGCGGAAGTTTTGGACACCGAAGAAAGAATTCGTATCGTTTGTTAGGCTGGTGAGTTCTAGTTTCTTGATATGCGATTAAACCAAGTTGTCTGTTCGAGACTAAATTTTTCTCATGTTTAATTATTTTTTTCTGACTCACCATATGTTTGACGAAAATCCCCTCCTTTTCTATCCAGTTGCAAAAGATCGCTATTGGCAAAAATACATTTATCATATTCGTTGCCTTGATGATCATTTCCATGTTCTTTATTTCTCTTACAGTCTAGTGTCAATAAAATTTGCATAAAAACAACAGCAAACAAATAGTAAGAATGAGCACTTTTCATTTGTATAACATTCAAAAAACATCTCAATAAAAGAAGTGACAACAAATAAGATAGATGTTTGCCTTTATTGGATGAGCTTTTTCACTATGTTCTTTCGGATAATTTGAACGATAGTTCGTTATCGCATATTCAGGCAATTTACACAGCTAGTCAAAGAGCGAGCCAAATTAGATTTCCTTAAAGAATAGTTTGTATTTTTGATTTTATAGCAAACACAAAAATTGCAAAAGTATAATGGGTTTTTTTAATAAATTTTTTAGATTCGATTTTTTTAGTGTTATTTTGTATCTAGTGATGCTCAAATTGCCAATTGTTCACCTACTTAAATATGCGAATTTTGCGGACCCAAAAATTTTTCAAAAAAATTTCAAAAATCTGAATGGTCCCCCATGATTTTTTTTACAAAAAATGACCAAATTTTGGAACTTGTGCACTTCGGCCCCCCCAAATTTTGGGGGAGGGCCGAAGTGCACAAGTTCCCAAATTTTCATATTTTTTCTACACAAATTTCCCATTTTTCAATAAAAATCGCCAAAAATTTTCTATTTTTTAAGCAAAAATTGTAATTTTCTGAGCATTTTCAGCTTAAAAACAAGCATTTTTTTAAAATTTTCGCCTGCAGCGCTGTTTTTTTCTTTTATGCAAGGGTTTTGCAGCAAAAATAAATTTTTGTAAAAAAATAGAAAAAAATTGCCTTGGTTCATATATTTTTGTACAATTTTTAAACAAATTTTTGAAACAAAACATAAGGGGGACCCTATGATTTTGGGGTTCGGCCCAAAAGTTACCCCCTTCCCTATCCCCTAAAAAATCTTGGATACGGCACTGCTCCCAAATATCCCAGCCTAAGTTTAAGAATACTAATCCTAAGGATCTTAAGCCTAAGAAACCTAAGCCTAAGTAGTTTCAATGCAAAAATATATTTCAATTGACACTTAGCATCACACTATTTGTATCTCACGAAACTTCATCATTTTAACACATTTTTCTCTTATTTTTCAGAGGTATATCCAAGAAGCGAAAATCCAGTTTCCGGACATTGAAGCACATGCCTATCATGCTAGTATGAGCAATTTTTGTATCCCTTCAAAATCCAAGCCGATTAACGAACAGCTACTCAAGAGTGTTTTCCCTGCGGATATAAAAGATCGCAACTATAGAAGTATTTTGGTGTTTGTATTTTTTACTTAAGGTTAAAATTTTTAGCGCTGAAATATGACCCAAAACCGTACACTTCGATCTTGGTTGGATGTCTGCCATTTCCTAACCAGCAGCAGAGTTTGATCGAATCTTTATTAAACCAGTTACTGCTCCACTATACAATGCCCAATGTGTTATCTTTGTACAATTTTCACCGTTTTGGTTTAATCACTTTTTTGCATGCGCCGTAAGCGTTTTGGATTTTAGGACAGTTGCTTAAAAATAAATTTGTTGTCATATAGCATAGTCATTTTGTTCAAACAGGCAGACAAAAAAAAGTTGTTGGCACTTATGTTGATTAGTACTCACCTCTTAAAAAAAGAATAGAACGCGGAACAATTGAAAAAATTGAAAATATCGTCAAAAATTGAGAAAATCGAAAAAATCGTCGTTTTGATGATTTTCTCCAATTTTGACGGTTTTTTCAATTTTTTCAATTGTTCCATGTTCTATTTTATGAGATGAGTACTAATCAACATGAGTGTAAAAAGTTGGATTGGTCGATTTTTAGAGCAACTGTCCCCGTAAACTTTGTATTTTTTTGATATTTCATTTGTACTTTTTTACAGTGTTATTGCAAGAATTATTTGTGGCTTCCCCTATGTCCATGATTTGCACTTTTTCCACCGGAGCAATCAACATCTTTCTTTACTCTTTCACACACTTTTTGAGGTTGATTTGTTGTCTGATCGCATTCCATTTTCATACAACTCTTTTGAACCAGAAATACCGGAGCTCGAAAAAGTGGCGCATGAAGAACATCTTAAAGATGTAGGTTTTTTAAGAATTTTCCATACCAAATCTGTCAGCATTAAAAACCTTACGTCGATTTTTAGAGTATATAAACTCAAAATTTGCATAAATGAACTAATAAAAATGATTGGAGCTACTTCGGCTCTTATACCCCATTGAACGTAGTCTAAAATCGAAAAATCTTTATTTTTGCCAAAAATCGCCATTTTTGGTCAAAAATCGAAAAATCTTTATTTGCCGATTTTTGGCAAAAATGACGATTTGCCAAAAATCGGCAAATAAAGATTTTCCGATTTTTGTCAAAAATAAAATTTTTCGATTTTAGACCACGTTCAATGGGGTATAAGAGGCGAAGTTAGCTCCAAATGATTTTAAGGCTGGATTCTCAACCGATGGTCTTTATGCTATGATGATAAAACCCCGAAAAGTTGTCGAAATTGATTCCAAGTCCGACCTTTACATAAAATTTCCCGAGCGAAATTATCGACATATGAAACAATGGGAAAAGAGAAAATTTGAAGAAGAGAAAGATGCCAACGAATTTGTTACCTTGGAACAGCAAAATGCACTGATAGGTCTTGCTTTTTGGCTCGAAATTACCGGAAAGATTGCTCGGACTCAGGTTGTCGACCAGAAATTGAGGTAGAAACCTAGGTTTGCACGATGGAAATTTGGAAATATTTTCAAATTTTCAGAAACGAGTTTAAATTTTTTCGTTTCAATAAACACGATTTTATTGAAATTCAGGCGACTTTTATTCATTGTAGAGCACAAAATTTAAAAAAGTCGAGGTTTTCATAAAAAGTGATGTTCTACAAATTTGTGCCTCGTGGTCTCAGGAGCAATTTTGTAGAATATCACTTTTTATGAAAACCTAAGTTTTTATTGATTTTTTAAATTTTGTGCTGTGCAATGAAGAAAAAGGTTTGTTGCAAATAAATAAAAAGAGTTGCCTGAATGTCAATAAAATCGTGTTTCTGAAACGAAAAAATTTAAACTCGCGTCTCTCGTTTCCTGAAATGGAAATATTTGTTTTTAGAGAAATCCTGGGCGTTGAAAACTTCTCCTATTTTGGCGATGGTGTAAAAGCGAATGACGTGAGTCCGCAATTGTTTTTCGACGCTTTCTCCGAATTTCGAACTATGCTTGAAGAAGGTATTATGGAAGATGAACTTCAAGATTTTCGTCAAAGGCTATTCAAGGATAATGTGACAGCTGATTATGTGGATTGAAAACAAACTTTTATGGTTTAACTCTTAATAATACCCGATACTCATTGTTTTACATTGAATTGTTGTTTTTATTGATTTGTTGTGTGTTATTTTGAAGGTTGCCCAAGTCGTTTAAAAATAAAAATTTCTATGATAAACTCGTGGGGTGTCCCAACTTAGCTATACCCTGGGCCCATCACTACTTGGAGGCACGAGTCGCCCCCGAAATCCAAAAAGTTAAAATTTTCCCTTATGTTTTTAACTAAAATTTTGTTTTTAGCCGAAATGTTGGAGGGGGACCGCTCCGGGCAACTGGCATAAAACATCTGGCATAACGGACAATTGGCATAAAAGTCAACTGTCATAACGGACTACAGTCAAACCCCTCACTAAGCCCATTCTCGACGCAAGACGTGCGCGTCTTAGTGCATTTTGAAGACGCAGCGGCAGACGCGTCGGCCGCTGCGTCTTACTATAATTAAAATTATTTTTTAAAGTTACTCTTTTTTAGCTTTATTTTTCCGTCAACCTTCAAGGATGTTTTACAACAAGAACCTCTCATCAGTGCTCTTGCTTCTCTTCGTTTCATTCTCCATCGCCACCAACAATACGAAAAAGAGAAAACAGCGTCGGAAATAACGCGGTTCAAGATGTTATTTTTCTCATTTGAATCAGCTTCTAGCCACTACACTTTACTTCAAACGTGCCTGAACATTGCTTATGTATTTTTGGGATCCGTATGTTTATTTGTAAATTTTGCGCAGACCTCGGGCTGTGCATCTTTGTGAAAACTACCTTATAGTTTAGGAGATAGAGCATTTTGTGATATTTTTAGGGTCAAAAATCGGGTTTTCGAGTATAAAATTTTTAGCTTTATTTTTCGTCAACCTTCGCCACCAACAATACTAAAGAAGAGAAGACTTTTGAAGACGCAGCGGCAGACGCGTCGGCCGCTGCGTCTTCGAAATGCACTAAGAAGTATAAACGAAATTTCGCGTCTGCCGCCGCGTCTTCCAAATGCACTAAGATGAGCACGTCTTGCCAAAAAATCTCTAACTAAGCCCCCCCCCCTCTCGAGAAGGGGGGGAGGGCTTAGTTAGGGGTTTGACTGTACTGGCATAAAAATCAAATTCACAGGAAAATTCATATGCCTGTTATTCTGTATAAAATTTTTATCAAGTATGCCAGTTGTGCGTTTATGCCAGTTGACTTTTATACCAGATGTCCGTTATGCAGATGTTTTTATGCCAGTTGCCCGGTCGCCGTCCCCGGGGCCTCTTGGTTCCTTCGATGGTGCCGAGGCCCCGGGACCGATCCCTGATTAAGACCACCCTATAAATTTTTTAATATTTTTATCCATGTTTCCTACTAAAAAAACAAATTTACGTTATTTCTAGACTTATACCCCATACTGTAAACAAGCTCTTAAAAACAAAGATGTGTGCCTCCATAAAAAATTGTTTTTTTTTTCAAATTTTTTCTTGATGCACATCAGAATTATAGCGCACATCAGAAATAAGTTTACAATCCCCATGAAAACTTAATTCGGATGAATATGACCTACATGAGTTAGTATTTGCCACCCAATGAATGGCGCCAAAAGACCCCTATCTATACGATTTATGAGCTCTCGCAATTGATGTGAAGCAGAACCGTTATCACTTTCCTGGCTCCTGCCAAATTGGCGCCTCAATGTAGAGCAGCGACAAGTCGATTTGTTGAGAGGGAGAGCAGCGTCTCTCTCTCACTTTTATGCAACTACACCATGTCAGAGCTTTACTTATCAGTACAAACAACCGCCAAACGAGTTGTTGGCTGCTCGCCGATTCTTTTCATCTTGTAAACTTCTTTAATTGTACTGCGTCAATTGTGGGCCTATTGCTGCGCGACATTGACCCAAAAATTACGTCATCTTCAACGTGACGTAGTAGTAGTGAATCACAAGATTCTACAACTTTGAACTTTTCCGTGCCTCTGATGCTCGCCTCGGCGCTGTGCCGTCTATCGATCTGTAGGAAACACGAAACTCGAGCCTGGGGATCATCGAAAGTGAGGTATTTATACGAATAATGACTAACATGTTTTGCTAAGCGTTATCATCTTTAGATCCTAGTCACGTGTATTTTTTGCTATGTTATTCCATTTCTCCTATTGTACGATTCGTTCAATAAGAATATTTATTTTGTTGCTATTTTTATTTCTTGTGCTCCACGTGTCGACGGTGTTATCACGGCCGAATTTTCGGTCACTTGATTCGCTAAAAAGTGACGCGAGCCCTGCACTCCTCAAAAGCATGATCAACGAAACCGCCTTGTCACAAGCTGCTTCATCTAGCTCCAATACGGACCCTGAAGTTTTGGCTCGCGCACGAACGGAGTTTGGCAAGCTCAAAGATGGAATAGAAATCCCACTTCAAATAGAAGCAGAATTGATTCCAGACGAGCAAAGAAAACTTAAATGGATTAGGCATCACCAGAAAAGGAAAAAGCAACGAGGTACTTTTGATTCTTGACCCTTGCTCCTAACAAAGATCCCTGATTCAGGGAAAGGAGTGGATGTGTATTGAAGCGAAAATGAACCAAAATTTTTGTCGGAAATCCGGCTGGGGGTTTTCTATGCGGGGAATCGTTTGCGCACATTTTCAAATCGTGAAATTGCTTCCCTGATTCAGGGTGGGTGTATTGAAGCGAAAATGAACCAACATGGATTTTTTTATTTCAAAAATAATCTGACAAATAAACAGATCGTTAAAGCGCTTAAAAAATTATCTATAAGGATTCCTTAAAGATATTTTCCCGCCATTTCCATCACCCATTCCCAGCCTTATCATGCCGATAAGTATTTTGCAAGTTGTCAGGAAACATATTTAAAGTGATAATATTGGGTTGTACCAGGGCTCCGAGAATCGTGAAAATGCTTCCCTAATTCAGGGTGGGTGTATTGAAGCGAAAATGAACCAAAATTCGAATTTTCGTCGAAAATCCGGCTGTCTAGGCTGCGAATCGATTGCATGCACTGCTGAATCGTGAAAAAATGCTTCCCTGATTCAGGGTGGGTGTATTGAAGCGAAAATGAACCAACATTCGGATTGAAAAATTTCAGCAGGGGTTGAATTTACAATATAAAATCATATAGCCGAAAAATTTTTTTGGTTACCACGGAACTTTTTATTGAATCAGGCAACGTGTACATTGAAACGAAAAGAAACTTAGATCCTTATATAGCTTTTTTGATGCATCCCTGCGTGGTCGTATGGTGGGAAAATAAGGATTAGTACTAACTATTTTTCGATTTTTTCAATTTTTTAAGTTTTTTTGTGGAGGACTTTGTGAAATTTCGATTTTTTGCAAAGTCCGAAAATTATGGTACAACCCAATATTTTCCAAAAAAACTCGACATAATCTTTTATAATCTTCTTCAATTACATCAAGAAATTTCATATTTTTTTGACTTTGATTGATGTGTCCATCAAAGTGCCCTAAAATGATAAAAGCGAGAGCACCGAATTCATTAGCATTGCTACTTAAAAAAAGATTTTACAACCAGCACAAAAATCACAAATTTCAATCAAAAATAAAAAAACAATGGGGGAAAATGGTTTATGTCGGTTTTTAAACAAGTTTAAAACCCCAACGTAGGAGAACAAGAACAAGCTTTATAGCTCGATGAGACGAACAAAACGACACCAAATTTATCCAATTTGAAAATTGTTTTGGGGTATTGAAGCGAAAACTCTGATTCAGGGTTTTCGTTTCAATGTTTTGTTTGTCTCGTCGAGCTATAAAAAATGCTGTATTGAACAAGCTTTATAGCTCGACGAGACGAACAAAACAACACCAAATTTATCCAATTTGATCATTGTTTTATGTTATTTTCGAATTTTTTAAGCTTTTTTCAATTTTTAAAGTTTTTTCGGGTCGAAAAATCATGAAAAAATCCCCAAAATTTGGAACTTATGCACTTCGGCCCCCCCCCCAAAATTTGGGGGGGGACCTAACTGCACTGATCAGTGCACTTTGAACCCCCCAAATTTTTGGGGGGTCCGAAGTGCATAAATTTCCAAAGGAACTTATGCACTTCGGACCCCCAAAATTTTGGGGGTCCGAAGTGCACTGATCAGTGCAGTTAGGCCCCTCCCCTCCCAAAATGTTTTATTTATGCGAATTTTGGGGGGTCCGAAGTGCACTGATCAGTGCAATTTGACCCCCCCCCCAAATTTTGGGGGAGGGCGCCCTAGGGCCGAAGTGCATAAGTTCCCAAAATTTTTGTTTTTTGATACACTCTGTACACTATAATTTTTTAGGAAGATTACCACCCATTATGGACACTCCGATTATTATGGATAATGATGGAAGTATAGGGAGAAAAAATGAGACTTGCTTAGGAGATGAATTTATACATCGCGTTAAAATTTCGGGGTGTAAAAGCCACTATATTAAAAACAGGTAGGTAGCTTGTTCTATACAGGGTGAGCCAAAGAAAAACTGTACTTTTGCGTTTTTTGCGAAAAAATTTTTTATCCAAAAATCGTATCAAAATACTCGTGATTTAAAAAAAATTTTGAATTTTTCACCAAAAAACGCAAAAGTACGGGTTTTTTTGCTTACCCTGTACTTTATCGTTTTAAGCCATATATTTTAGGTTTTGTCATGGCACCTGTGCTTCATTTTATATACCAAAACTTCGATCGAAGAAGCTCAAGGGTCTTTTCCAAGTATGAAAATAATTCTCGATGTTGTAATTAGAGATCGGCAAGAGGAGAGAGATCAAGATTTTGACCAAGAACTTGTAGCCTTTTACACCATTTCCAACATCTTCGTGTCATTTCCGAAGAGAAATAAGTCATCTGAATTTTATCAAGTCTTGAGGGTGCCTTGTTAGTCTTAACCTTAACCTAAGTCTAGGCTTAAGCCTAAATCTAAGCCTACGCTAAGCCTAGGGTTAAGCCTAGGATTAAGCCTAAACCTAAGCTTAGGCCTAAGCCTAGGACTAAACCTAAACCTAGTCTTAAGCCTAAGTCTAGGCCTAAGCCTAAGTCTAGTCTTAAGCCTAAGCCACAGTGTCCACCAAGACTTGACTAAGATTCTCGCCCGTAGTTCTCGTTTGGGTACTTTTGCCGATCTCTGGTTGTACAGGGTAAACAAAAACCGTACTTTTTGGAAAAAATTGTCATAAAAATTTTTTTCAAAAAGAAAAAATTGGAAAATTTTGAAAAAAATGAAAAAAAATCGAAAAATACCTCTTGTAAGTGATTTTTGAAAAAAAATTTCACCATAAAACGCAAAAGTTTTTTGAAAAAAATTGAAAATTTTTTTTTCAAAAATGATCCCATCAGGGTTATTTGTTATGTAAGAAATCGATTTTTGAAAAAAAATTTAAAAGTTTTTGGTTTTTTATGGCTCATCCTGTAATACTATTTTTTTTAGAGTTGTGCTGCATGTGTTCCTTCAGAATATGAGCATATACAAGTCAGATTAAAGTGTCCTGATCGAGCTGAAAAGGAGATCATTCAACTGGTAATGAGAGTGAAAAAATGTGCTTGTCGGAACATTGACTTTAACAGTGATGATGATGACTTGGACTATGAAGTATAGGATTGATGATATGGATATTTTGTGTAGCTATTTTATGCTAGAGAGAGGTCGCAACAACAAGAAGATCCAGTCTTGAAATCAATCAGGACGCGTGACAAGAAATTTTAAATTTATTTATCCGCTCGGCTAGAGTCGGAAAGAATCTGAAATTGGTGTTTCGATTTTTAAAGGATGCAAAAAGCCATCTTTTTGCATCCTGTATATAGCTTTTTCATGGCTATCTTTACGAAAAATGTTGGCTACTTGGCGAAGTGGATAAGAAAGCCTAAACCAAAAGCCAAGTCTAAAATTAAGCCGTCCGATCTGGTAAGTTAAGCAACGTTGGGCCCGCAAGTTCGATCCGAAAATTTCGATATACAAAAAACTTTTTGCTCCATTCTTTGTAAGGAAAGTTTTTTTGTAGATCAAAATTTTTGGATCGAACCTGTGGGCCTAACGTTGCTTAGCTTGCCAGATCGGACAGGCGGCTTCCTAATCCACTTCGCCAAGTAGCTGACATTTCCATGAAAAACATTTTTGACCATAAAGTTTTGAGACTTGAATTTTGGACCCAAAATTTTTTTCTCAAATGGAACAATACGGGGGTAATTTTATGCGGGGAATCGTTTGCGCGCATTCCCGAAGCGTGAAAACGCTTTATTGACCCTGATTCAGGGAAAATGGTAGGTGTAATGACGCGAAAATGAAACAAATTTTGTTACATCTTCGCGTAATACATCTACCATTTTCTCTGAATCAGGGTCAATAAAGCGTTTTCACGCTTCGGGAATGCGCGCAAACGATTCCCCGCATAAAATTATCTTCATATGGGTCGTTTTTAGAAAAAAATTTTCGGTCCAAAATTCATGTAAAAAGTCTCAAAACTTTATCCTGAACCCAATACAGGGTGAGCAAAAAACCGTACTTTTGTGTTTTTTGGTGAAAAATGTTCAAAAATCACGGGTATTTTCATACGATTGAAAAAAAATTTTTGAAAATTTTTCGACAAAAAATGCACAAGTACCGTTTTTTGGCTCATCCTTATCACAGATTTTTTTTCAAATTGAAACTTCAACTTCGGATCCGTTGAACGGTAAAGTGCCAATTGTATGTGTATTTTAGTACAAACAAAGTTCCCATGTTGAAAATGTTGAAAAATGATACAAAAATTTAAACTTTAAAAGATGGAAAAATACTGGGCATAAAATGATGGCGCGTTCAAATTCAAATATTTATTACAGGGTGAGCCAAAAAAAAACCGTACTTTGCGTTTTTTGGTGAAAAATGGATTAAGAAACATTCATTTCTAAATAACTAATTTCGTTTAGGCTTAAGCCTAAGCTTAAGCCTAAACCTAAGCTTAAGCCATTGACCAGGAATATGCGAATTTTTAGCACAATAATATTTGTTCATAGAGTGACAATGGCGAAAAATATTTATGTTCTCCTTTGCCAAAATGAACAAAATATTATCGTTCAAAGTGATTTTTGAAAAAAAAATTTTTCGCCAAAAAACGCAAAAGTACGGTTTTTTGGCTTATCCTGTAACTGGTGCATCTCCTAGTCTGATTCATTAAAAAAATTGAAGCGATCAAACTAACATTACAAAATTCAAAAATTTAGCCATCTTTTATGCCTATTGAAAAAATTTGTTAAACCAATTTCTCTTATTCAGAATCGTTTATATATCGCTCTATATTTCGCATATGGTTAATTTATTTGATCTCAATTTTTATGTATCTTTTTGATTTTTATTTATTTTTTCTTCTCAAACAAGGCTCATTAATACTTTATACAGGGTGTTCCAAAAAACCGCTATTTGATCATTTTTTGGTGAAAATTTTTTCTCCAAAATGACTTATTTGGGGTATTTTTATGTGAGAAATCGATTGCGCGCATCAAAAAACGTTGAAAACGCCTCCCAGATATTCGATTTTCGTATTTCAAGTAGGAATTCCTACTTTCTACTTGAAAATCAAAAATTGCATATTTCATGATCTGGGAGGCGTTTTCAAGGTTTTTCGATGCGCGCAATCGATTTCTCGCATGAAAATACCCCCAATGAGTCATTTTGGAGAAAAACATTTTAATTTTCGCCAAAAAATGACCAAATGGCGGTTTTTTGGAACACTCTGTATTGGTTATTGGGTGGGGATGGGAATGGACTTCAATTTACATGCCTTGTTTGTTTTTTTCCTCCATGAATACAGACCAGATATTTATTCGTTTATAAAAAATTAATAATTTTTTATCTATTTACAACCGGGAACATGAGAACATTTGCCAACATATAGCTATAATCTGGTAGTTCGAGTAAAAGTTCTTGTGCTCCTTGTGACAACTCAGAGATAGGCTTTGTTTTTCTTTTCACATTTGTTCCAATTTCATCGGAAGAGTTGGAATTTTTTAGCACTAGGTCAGACCTTAAACATTTATATACATATATTTTATTGTTATTTGTCAAATTTTTAAATAAATATTTTGGAGCTACCACACAATAGGGGGGGGGGAGCCACCCACGTGAAAAAATTTTCAAAATTTTTTTCTGGAAAAGACCCCTCTAGGGGTAGAAATTCAGGAGGAAATTTTGGCGCTGGAAGTTGACCCTATGCAAATGGCGGATGACCAGTTCGAAAAATTCTGGCTCAGAAAGTTTGGAAACTAAGCATACATGAACAAGGAGGGGACAAGCTAGCTCGAGACTATATGGTGTCGATCAAAAAAAAGGTCGGTCCCATTTACATTATTTAAAAAAAGTGCTATATAGCTTATGTTTTGGGTTATATCCCGAGGTACGGCTATATAGTCTTGAGACTTGGAATCAAAGTCTCAACTCAACTTCGCCACTCATAGGCTATATGAATCTTTAACTTTTGGCTCGATGCAGCTACATGGGGGGGGGGGGACAATCCCCCCCCCCTTGGTTGTAGCAGACTACAACATCATAAAGATCGTTCTGCAGTACACCCCACCAAAGATTTTTATTGCAACTACTTCAAAAAACGTATACCTCCGAAAAAGACTAAAAACTTTATATTCCTTGAATCAGGATCAGGCAAGCAATTTCATGCCCCGGCAATGCGCGCAATCGATTCTCCGACTAGAAAAACCCTAGTAGGATCGCAAATTTCGTCAAAAATCGACTTATATAGCTAGATATCATCATTTTAAAATTAAGTTACAACATTGAACCCCCTCCCGATTTTTTGAAAAGTCTGTATATTGACACGAAAACATGACACATTCTCAAAAAGAAGATTGGATCGTATTCAGCATATACTCTTGCTTAATACTGAAAAATTTTTTTGTCGAAAACGGTTAAGCCCTCCAGGTGACAAAAAAGTAGCGCGCAATACTTATTGAACAACCTACAAGTAATTTTTGTACAAAAATAAAAATCATTACGTTATATCAGAAGCAAATGCTGAAGCAGCAGTGTTTGAAGGTCCATTAAATGAAGTCGAAGGCTTTTTGTCTTCTACCAAACCTAACGCATGAAGATCTTGCTCAAGAACTGAGATAGAACCATTCACTCTGGAACTTGTTTGAGCTTCTAAAGAGGCCAAAAAGTCCGTTTCATTAATAGCAACAAAATTTGTTGTTAGAGCTAAAATGGTACTTTGATTATCCAAAAATACGCACACCGTGCTTCCTATTACAGATGAACAAAAAAACTGTACTTTTGCGTTTTTTGGCGAAAATTTTTTTCACGATTATTTGATCATCCTGTATATCCTTCCAAATTTTTCAATTTTCACCAAAAATGTAAAAGTACGGTTTTTTTGCTCACCCTGTATATCCTTTTTGTTAAATTATGCATCCCTGCATGGTCGTTTTGGAGAAAATTATGTATTTTTGAGATAACAAGACGACCACGCAGGGATGCATGATTGAACTAAAAGGAAGCACAGTATTTTTGTATCAACCCAATATTATAAACAATCATGAAAACGCCACCTGCACTGGTCAATGGGTTTGAAAGTCCGGATGATTGCCAATCAAAATTTACAGGTGCAACACTTAAAGAATCGATTTCTTGGGAACTCGATTTTACTATAGTAACATTAGGCGTGGTTGGGCTAGCTGCTTCTGCTGCTGACATCGGTTTTAGAATCTTTTGAGAACCGATTAAATGCTGAGCGAAAATAGGCAAATCTTTCGATTTTGCATACGCCTACAAATGAGGCATTTGGCTGCGTTCAATCATGTCAAACAAGTTGTCAAAAAGTCTAACTTTGCCTGAATTTCAATAAAACCGTGTTTATTGAAACGATTGGTCATGAAGCATAAAATTTTATTGGTTGAGAAGCAAAAAAACCAATAAAATTTTATGCTTCATGACCTATCGTTTCAATAAACACGATTTTATTGAAAATCAGGCAAGTTAGACTTTTTTGTCATGCTTGAACGCAGCATTAAGCATATTTAAAAAAAGATGATACTCTTAAAAGGGAGGACCGATTGAGGCGAGTTATCGCAAAAATTTTTTTCGACAAACGTAAAAAATGTTCGAAACGATGAAAAAAATATTGTTTTCGAGAAAAAATCGAAAAAAGCTTTTTTTAGGTTTTTTGGCCTTTTTACATAAAAAAGATGTAAGAAAGACCAAAAAACACGCAAAAAATTTTTTTCGATTTTTTCTCGAAAACAGTATTTTTTCATTTTTAAGTTTATCGAAAAAATTTTGAAAAAAATTCACATTGTTTTGGGTCCCTCTCCTTGAAGAGTACCAAAAAGATCTTACCTTTTCTTGACTCATGCTCAACGATCCCAATAATTTGGTGTAAGACAACGAGTTGTGCCATGAAAACTTTAAGGCCGCGGTTTCTTCTATATAACATATTTGAGACCATAACCATAATGCCCTGAATTGCAAAGGTATATAAAAAGAAAACAGGAATTGGGCGAATTTTTCATGTTTTTCATCCGAAAATTTTTTTCAAAAATCCTAAAATGACCCATATAGGGGTAATTTTATGTGGAAAATCGATTGTGCGCATTCCCAAAGCTTGAAAATGCTTCCCAGATATTGATTCAGGAAAGTAAAAAAAAATTTTTGGCCAGAAAATCGAATTTTTACCAAAAATTTGGCCAAAAAATCGAATTTTTGAAAAACACGAAAAAATCGCCCAAATTTCGATTTTTTTTTAATACACCCTGGAATGTTTTAGGTTAGTTAAAAAGTCCTACTTTTGAAAGGGTTCGAGCAATTCAATATCAGCTGGAGCATTACCCGCATCCAACAAAGCAATAATATCACAGAATTCAAGTTGAATCTCGTCAAAAGAGTGGTCAAAGAGCCAAAGTGAAGAATTTTCAAGAATATCACAAAATGACGCAAGTGACTAAACTCAATTGATATTAATCATCAGTTATCGTGCTTACAGAATCAAAAGAGGATTGAGAAGAAAATCGTCGAAAATCGGCAAATGCTGCTGGTTGGGGTTCTTCTTTTTCAGGCACAGAACTTGAGCTTGGTTCAGCAATAGTCGCTTCTTCAAAATCACCAAAGTCATCGTCATCAAACCCATCTTCGCCATCATCTTGTCCACTCATTTCTTCTACATCTAAAAGGCACCGTAAAATCATTTCAATGTTAAAGGACCAGTCCAGTGGGAAAAAAGTTGCCAATTTTTGTTGATAATCAGAAAGTTCATGAAAAATGGAGCATTTTTTGTTTTTACGGCATGTTCTGAATCGTTGTAGTTTTCGAGATTGTCTTTGAAATTTTGAATTTGTGTACATGTTTTCGTTGTAATACACAAACTTTTTTGAATTTTTCGGCGGAAAAATCGATTTTGAATCGAGATCAAAAAAAAATATCCCTATAGCCGCAATTAGGCAAAACACCCTAGAATCGATAGTAGCACAATTTCAAAAAGTTGATCAATCAGCATATCATGGAAGTTTTCGAGATCAAAAATTTACCTTGGTCCCTCCCCCCTTAAGTTTTTTTTTCAAAAATTTTGGGCAAAAACATAAGGGGATTGATACCAAGGTGATTTTTTCAAAAAAATTTTCGAAAATCACTTTAAAATGTGAAAATTTGGATATAATTTTTCACATTTAACAATTTTCACATTTGTAGAAATAACCCCCCTAATTTTTTATTTTTTCAAAATTTTTTTGTTAAAATATAATTTTATCATCGTGTTCCCCCGTAGTCGAAAACCACGAGTAGAAAGAATTAGCTGATTTGGAGCCGTTTTTGAAATTCGCATTAAAGCATACCTTCTTGATCTCCAGAACCTTGATCAATTTTATCAGCATCTACTTCATCGTGAGTAATAGAAGCAGCTATTTCATGATTTTCTTCTTGAACTTCAGAATCCTTATCAATTTTAAGATCAGCATTTACTTCATCGTTAGTAATAGAAGCAGCTGCTTCATGATTTTCTTCTTCATTCTCATGGTTAAATTCATCCGAGATCATTAGATTGATTAGAAGAACAAGAGGAACGAACCTAAAACAAACAGGTTAACAATCGCGTTTCATTTTTAGATTTCGGATGCTAGATGGATCTCAAAGGCGCACTATGACAACCACACGACCCAACCGATCACCCAGTTCTTCTAAGAACTGCATTTTGCGTCCGAATTCATGACAAATTGAAGCAGAATAAGGGAACTAAAACGATTTTCTTCCGCTTGGCATTTTTCAATTTACATCGAATGACAATTTTTTGATGGTCTTTGATCTTGAATTTCGAGGTCTTCTTTTGATTTGAAAATTTTCGATTTTCATTCAATTAGATTTTTGATGAGTTGATCCAATGGCGTAACCAGATCTGCATGAATGTTGGGGGGCAATTTGGGATCATGAGGGGGCATACATGGGCGGGGTAGGCTGGTAAATCGAATGACGCGATCTTCGTTCTTTTCCTTGTGGTAAACGTGGTAGTTGCTGAAGTCGGAGTTACGGTGGCGGTATTTCGGTGCATAGGTGCACAACGGGGAGGGGGGACTGTCCCCCCTATGGCGTCGTATCTGCCGAAAAATTATATATTAAAAATGCAATAAAAGGAAAACATGTCGTATTTTTCGTCCGGATAAATTTTGAACATAAGGGGGGACCCTTATGATTTTTCAAAAATTTCAAATTTTCGGAAATTTTTTTTTCATTTTTTTATCTTTTTAATAGTAATATTTTGCCATTTTGAACCACTATAAATGATTTCTGAAGCTTAATTCGTATTTTTTGTGGTTGTCCTCCCTCCTACTTGTGCACCTATGTTTCGGTGGTTCGTCCTCACGTAGGATCGTTTCTTCTTATTAGTCCTTCGGGAATCGCCAGCGACAGCGCCCGGTACTTGAGTCCATGCAGGGTGCGTTCGGATTCTCAGCTTCACAGGACGCGTGTATCATGTGCGGTTATGGCCTAGCTCGTTACATCAAACTCAGACCCGAAATTCGCATAATTTTTTTAGCCTTTTAATCAATTTTGAATCCTCTGGGGGTAATTTTAGGCGTAGAATCCGAAAAAAACTATTAATTTTTTATGAAAAATTTTTTTAAGGGGTCAAAACAGGAATGTACCCCTTATTTTTGAAATTTTTTTAAAAATCGATATGGGTATCATTTAGGAATAATTTTTTGCATAGAATTCAGTAAAACTACTAATTTGTGATGAAGAAATTTTGAAAGAACACGGCCAAGAAAACGAAATGCGCTACTTCTACGTCGAGCGACGAAACGCCGCCACTTTGCTTCTCTCTCATCCGCTGAGATGTGGCTTCTGGGACTACGATTTACAGCAATGAATGGCGAGCGTATACGACACTCAATCAATTGGGATCAGGGGGCGAAAAAATGGGTGATAGCACCCAAAATTCTCCCACCCAGTGGGTGGCATCACCCACATTACATATCACCCATCACCCACTAGTGGGTGATGGGTGATCCACCCTGGGTGATGGCACCTTTTCGCCCCTGATTGGGATACAACCATGTGATACTGAATCTCCAGGATCCACTCTCATATTTTAAAAATGTTTTCAAAAATAGGGGGTACCCCTGTTTTAACCCCTTAAAATTTTATTATTATTTAATTATGTGAATTTCGGGTCTGAGTTGAATGTAACGAGCTAGGCCATAGCGATCATGTGCTTCTCCACGATGCTGTACAGGTCGGGGTTAACATTATGGTCCGGGATCAATAACATGTGCGGCAGGCCTCGCTTCTGAAACTCAATGATGGCGACGTAGATGGCGGCTTTTCCGAAGATCTGGTCCCGGAAGATGTCCTTGATGAGCTGCTCAGTCTTCTGCTTGAAATGGGATCAAATTTGAATATTTTCGAAGGGTGTTTTATGTTTTATACAGAATTTTTTCCTGAACAGGACGGACGACCCCTCTTCCCCACCGCCCTGGGGGGTAGGGGCGAGGGTCGCCCCTCCTGAAAATTTGTTTCAAACATGACGGTCTGGGATCAATAATATTGGATTGTTTGAGAGATTAACTCAGTGGCTACGTCACTGAGTTGATCTCTCAAACAATTCAACATTCACTTTTTATCTTTTTTTAGCCTCCAAGATGACAGAACAACCTTCAGATACTTCAAATGGGCAGCGTTTAAAATTCATGTTTTCTCATTTAACGCCAAAAGGTGCTGTTATTCCTTATAGTGTGTGCTTGGATAGCGTTGGAAATATTTGGGTTGCTTCAAAAGGTGGTCTTTTTAAGCTAGATAAAACGGGAAAGAATGTTCTTACCGAACGTCGAAATCTTTTTCCAAAGAAGATGGCACCCTATCCTCAAGTGGTTGCTTATGAAAATAAGGTAATTTGGGTCGATTTTATAACTTTTACAAGGTGAAGTGAGTCAAAAAAGAACCGTACTTTTGCGTTGTTTTTTGGCGAAAAATTCATGTTTTCTCTTTTTTCCAATTTTCAAGAACTTTTTTTCAAAAATTGCATGAAAATACCCCTTATAGGTGATTTTTGAAAAAAATTTTTACCCAAAAACGCAAAAATACGGTTTTTTTTGGCCCACCGTGTAAAAATTCGTTTTCACAACTCTAATCATGGATTTTTAGATCGTTTATGTTTTGACCGAAGATCAAGAAGGAACAGCCGAATTTAGAATATTAGATTTGGATGGGAATATCGAGCATGAGCAGTTTATAGAGGGGAAAATTCAAAGTCTAGCAATTAATAATAATGGGGAAATTTTTATGACCAAGCAACCGGCCAAAGGTGCCGAAGAATTTTTGATATACAAGTAAGCGAATGATGGTATTTTTGAATTTAATAAGTGGGCGAGTGTGTTCAATGTTTCCAATGTATACGCGCGTTGGAGGGGGCACCTGGAGCACGTCTCGAAATCGAAAAATGAAACAATTTTCCTAATTGACCAACTTATATTTTTGCCCAAAAGTTTTTGAAAAAATTTCAAAAATCATTATGGTCTCCCTAAAAATTTGAAAATTTTATCAAAAATTTCGAAAAAAAACTAAATTTTCTCTTAAAATGTTCAGAATTTCAATTTTTAATAAACATGCATCCTTTTTTCACACAAAAATTTCTTTTTCTGAGCATTTCAGCTTAAAAACGGCAATTTTCGTTTTTTTGGAACACTCTGTGCACATTTAATTAAGAAGATTTGTGCGGAGTCCACAAATTTTTAGAACCACAATGGACTGCCCACTTGGCTGGGAAGAGCTGGTTTCCTCAGATGATCTTTGTTTTCAAAGTTTATGTGCCTTTGATAGTAAAACTTTGGTTGTGGCGACTTGCTCGGCGCCATTAAATATGTATTCCAAGTATGCTTTCAGATTTTATTGAGAGAGAAAAAAAAATTTTTCACCCTCATTCTATGACATTATTCTGAACCATTTTAGACAAGCAATAAAATTGATTGACAGCAATACCGGAAAAATCCTACATTCATTTAGCTCTATGGGCAAAGATGAGGGTCAGATCTTTTTTCCACGGTCTATTCAAAGGTACTTTTTAAAAATTCTGTGTTACATCTCTACATGATGAGCCAAAAAAAACCATACTTTTGCGTTTTTTGGCGAAAATTTTCAAAAATCGCAAGAAAATACACTTATAGATGATTTTTGAAAAATTTTCACCAAAAAGTACGGTTTTTTTCGCTCACTCATGTAATATACTCTCATTCTTTAGATACAAAGATGATATTCTCATGATGGACAAAACCGGGAAATTCCAAAGATTCGATTTGAATGGGAAGCTATTGGAGGTTTCGGCGCGAATCGATGCTTATATTGCGAATGGTTTTATTATAAATGGAGATGAGGCATTGATCGTTTGTAGTGGCATTGTTTTGGATGAGGTTTTTAGGCTTCATGTCGGTAAAAAACGCCCTAATTTTTTCAGGAAGGACATTCATTATGTGACGATTGGCTCGAATTGATCAAATTGGATGGTTCGTGGTGGCCGAGAAATTGAAAAATAATCGTTTTTTCATACTTTACACATTCCATAATTTGGCTCTAGGATGAGTGGAACCATATTTTCAACGTGTTAAAAATATTCGAATTTCGTGTTATACCTGTTTTACTGTAGTCCGTTTCGAATCGTCCTAGAGCCCATAATATTCTGTTGTGCAAAGAAATTTAATAAAATAAACAAATTCTTCAAAATCGTAAAAAATTTAAATTTTAAAAATTTCAAATTGGATAATTTTGGTGTCATTTTGTTCGTCTCACTTAGCTATAAAAAATTGCTACAATGTTCATTTTATGAAAATTTAAAAAATCGATTTTTTCGCAAAAATTTTAAAAAGTTTGTATACTACAACGAAAACATGTACACAAATTGAAAATTTCAAACACAACTATCTCAGAAACTACAACGATTCAGAATATGCCGTAAAAACAGTGACGTAGGCATAGGGGTGAGCAAGGGAGCGGCCGCTCCCCTCTTAAGGCCCGAAAAAACATAAGAGTCTCCCTTATGATTTTGTTTGAAATTTTTTTAAATTTACGAAAAAAACATAAGGGTCCCCTCTTATGTTTTTTTTTGAAAAAAAATTTTCCGCTCCCCCTTAAAAAATTTCTGGCTACGTCACTGCGTAAAAACAAAAAATGCCCCATTTTTCATGAACTTTCCGAATATCAACAAAATGGCAACTTTTTTCCCACTGAACTGTGGTCCTTTAACTTTAGCTACTTCCAAATGTGGCCCTCAATTTTATTTTTGTGCATGTTTTCCTTTTTTTCTTTAACTGTCTTAAATCAAACATCAGCACTATTCAGATTGCCATGGAAGTTGATTTGGTTGCTAAGAAATATTGGGACTATGAAAAATTTAAAAAAATTTGGCTTATGTCTCAAATGATTTTGGTCTTGAACTTATCCATGAAAAAATTTTTTAATCACATCTTTTAATTAAAATATTTATGAAGCGGTTGGAGTGTTCTCTTCTTAGGATTTTTCTATTATCGAGCCTGTTCATTCCTAGCGTTAGATCAACGTGCTCAGGATCAGTTGATTCGTCTAATTTGGTATTAGGATTTCAGCAACAGCAGGGAACTTCTGACGATACAAGTACGTTGAAAAAAATGCGTGCGCCAATTATTTCCAGCTTCAAAGGGAAGATCTAGCTTAAGGATAAGTTTAAGACTAAGCTTAACCCGTTTGTGCGCACCGGTACCAAATTGGTACCAAAAATTTAAATTTTTTCGAGAAAAATTTTTTTTCCTAAAAATTTCTCAAAACATCGTTTTTAGACTAATTCGTATGCGAGGAATCGATTGCGCGTATTCCCGAAGCGTGAAAATGCTTCCTTGACCCTGAATCAGGGAAATAGATGTGTGTATTGAAGCGAAAATCGAAAAATTTTGAAATTTCTCCCTCAAAATCATATTTCTGGGGGTAATT
>OZJO01016786.1:0-10756 GCA_900406225.1 Acrobeloides nanus | reverse complement strand
TTTTTTTTTGCTAAATCTTATTTTGTCTTCCTTCGTTGCATACACAAATTGATGTTAGTGTTATCCTGATCTCGCACCATCATCCTTTCTCCACTTTCCGCTACTCGAGGATAAACATTCTTCCATCTGTGATTCATTTTGGTGCGAAAAAATAAACCAGTCAGATGTAGCAGTTTTCTTCTTCGTACTTTATGTTGTAGTAATCTGGTTTCATCAGTTATTGTTGTTAGGAAGAGGATTTTTATTTACTAATTTTTGAGAACACGCATTCCAATATCGTCATAAGTGTTTGGTGTATAGTTTTTTAAAGATTTATACAGATGTTCCTTTTCATGGCGAGATTTACAAAAAGTGTCGCAAAAGACTACGTTGCGAATTGGATAGAGAAGACCCCATCTGATCTCGCAAGTTAGGCAACATCGAGACAGTTCGATCCTACCAGGATCGAAATTTTTATTTTACCGATCCAGCAACCTAAAAAAAGCAAACCTTTAAAATTACTTGAAAATTTTTGCCCATGATTAGTTTTCGGAGAAAATTTTTTCTGTCGTTGGTTCAATCCCAGTAGTGGCAGCGTACTCTACAAGTACAACAATAGACCCCTGCAAGCATAGGTCACCAAGGAGGGGGTACAGTACCCCCACCACTCATCCTCGGATCTTCCGCCTTTATAGTCATTCATCCATCATGAGGGCTGGTGTACCCCCCCCCCCCCTACTAGTAAACTGTGCCTGGAAGTTACCCCTATCAACATTTTAAGATTGAGTCACATTTTTGAAATCTCCACTCTTTGAAAAGTCTGAATATTGACACGATAATGTGAATTCTTTTCGACTTTTTTTACTTCTTTTTTCGAGGTTAAATATTTCTTCTTTCTTCTTCTCTCGTAGATAATTTTTAAGGCAAACAGGAGACTCTCGACGGAACAAAGTTTTTGGTTAGAGTCATTTCTTTGAATTTTTGACCCAGCCGGGAACTCAGTTTTATCCGATAAAACTAGTTTTATCTGCAAGAATTTACGTTTTATCTTGGCTTAAGCCTAGNTTGACCCAGCCGGGAACTCAGTTTTATCCGATAAAACTAGTTTTATCTGCAAGAATTTACGTTTTATCTTGGCTTAAGCCTAGACCTAAGCATGGATCTAAGCCTAAGCCAAGATAATATATAAATTCTTTCGATAAAACTAGTCTTATCAGATAAAACAGTAACATATATAGTGCTGTTGCAAACCCCATGGGAACCAAAAATTTTCGTATTTTCTCTCGAAATTTTATCCGAAATTGCACCGTTCTAAAATTTGTCCGAAATTGCACCATTTGATAATCACGAATGTTTACTAGGAAGTGAACATTTCGCAAAAATTTTTTATTACACCAAAAATATGGCCTAATCTAAAGTGTTCACAAAATCCGTCATCGAGATTTATTGCATGTGTTTGATCGGGGTCTTCACTTCACCGTTTATTTATTTACCTCGATCAATATTTAAGGAATTCCGCGAACTTTTAAAACTAAGCCACACTCATTCACATTTCGTTGATGAATCACAAGGATAGGGACTTTTGTCACTGTCTTTCTTGTGGTCTATTCCATTTTGTTATTAGTTTATTTCCCCGTTATACAACAAATGGATTTTATAGTCATTGTCCATGTGTAAACAAGATTGTGTTAAAAATAAAGGAGAATATTTTTGGAAAAAATTGTTCTATTCTTTTCAATTTTTGGAATTGTTCTGCTGACTTATTTTTCATTCTAGCCTGTTTATTTGATTAAAGATTATTTTTTTATTTAGTATTTTCCGGATGTTTTTATTTTGGCATGAGTAACTGAGTTACTCATATCAAAATAAAAATAAAAATTTTTCCCCAGTTACTAACTAGGGAAAAACTTTTGACCTAAAAATTGGAATTTTATTTTCACATGATTGACTAATCCTTATCGCATGTTTTATTGATGGGTTTAATCGTGAATCATATAGATTACGGGTTGTACATTTTAACCAGTTTTAGATAATAATTTTTAAGATATTTGTATATGGAAGCTAGCACGTCTGACGAGCATTTGTCTGTCAGTAAATTAAGGGAAAAATTCAACAATTCGGAAGTGAAATCGGGGGCACAAGAAGTGAAATCGGGGAGTTTTCAAAACGCTAGAGGTAGGGAAATAATTTTCATAGAGGTCAAAATTTTTGGCCATAGGGAAAATTAGGCGGGTTGCAGAAACCCGCTGCGGCTAGCGATGAGCCGCAGCGGTCAACAGCGGCTATCCGCTGGTCGCTCGGTTTGTTTCTGGAACCGAGCCATTATACTAGATTAGGCAAAATGCTGGATAAGAGGTGGAGGCAGTAGCGTATCCAGGGTGTGCGAGGGGGGAGGGAAGACGACCGCACCCCCGAAATTCGAAAAATGAAAATTTTTTCTTAATAATTCCCCCTTATGTTTTTACCAAACACAAAAAATTCTGGGCTTAAAATTAGATTCCACTATTGCATCCTTCCCCGAAATTGGATCCTAGATACGCTACTGAGTGGGGTCAAGGTCAGTCAATACTTAAAGAAAGTTAGAGTCTAAGTCCTTATCATAAATTTTCCATTTATGTCCAATTCGAACTTTGCCACCCTCCCCCACCCGAAAAACATTATTTTTAAATAACTTTTTCAATTTTAGCAAAATTTGAAACAAATGGCACCTCACAACACTCTCCAATACTTCAGCATCAAGACAAATCACCACCAGCATCAACACAAACCACCACCATTAATACAAACCATCACCACAAACCACCACCACCACTACTACCGAAACCAAGACCAAACATTTCTGAAACCCAACCTATCAATAACAAAGTATATTAAAAAGACTTTATTCTTATTTTTCATAAAAGTAAAAAATAATTGTTTAGACCTCGCCTGTCCAAGTCCCACCAAAACCACTACTGAAGATAGCCAGTACTCAAAATGAAAATATTCCACCACCCTTAAGATCAGCACCATTTTTAAGTCAACATCAAGAAGAAGAAGATGCCGATGAAAGTTTGAATTTTAAACAAGTTTTGGCGAAATTTACTACAAAGGAAGTTTATATTAATGGAAGATCGCTAGAGAAGTTAAGATTTCGGAGGTGGGTCAAAATTTGCATAAATTAACTTGATTAAGAACGAAAAAGTTTGTCGTTAGATACCAATGGGGCCACAACGCTTCCAGACCCACTATTGCGGACACTAAACTTGCGGATTAGGGATGTAACGTATTCGTATATACGAAATTCGAAAAATATGGTTTTTTGGGATTTTCGTATAAACGAAATACGAATACGAAAATTTCTGAAGTTCGTATAAAATACGAAATTTTTTTACAAACGAATACGATACGGAAAACGAATACGGAAAATTTTGGTATACGTTACATCCCTGTCGCAAATCTTGCTGATGCTACACTTGCGGATACTACGCTTGCGGACCAAATTTGAATTTTTTTTTAATTTCTTGATTATGACGAGTGGCATGCCGATACTCTATTCGAAAAATTGGAAGCCGTGCTTAAAAAGCAGTGTAAAAAAATAAGCGTAAAAAATCAATATAAAAAATTTATGCTATCTTTTAAAAAAATCCAAAATTGGTCCACAAGTTTAGTAACCGCAATTGTGGCTTCCGTAAGTGTGTCTTCCGCAAGTGTTATTTCGCAAGTGTATCGTCCACAAGTGTTAGTTCACAAGTGTATCATCCGCAAGTGTTAGTCTGCAAGTGTATCGTCCGCAAGTGTATCGTCCATAAGTGCTAGCCCGCAAGTGTAGCGTCGGCAAATGTTAGTCTGCAGGTGTAGCGTCTGCAATAGTGGGTCCGGAAGCGTGGTAGCGTCATACCAATCGTACAAAGTCACTCGATCAAAACAACTCAACTAGAGAAAAAGTTGTAATAAAACTAATTAGTTTTATTACAAGCTAAAAACTAAACCCCTGAAATTTCAAAAAAACACGAAATTCTAAATTTGGCACTATTTTGAAAGTTAACACGATATTTTCAAACATTAACGCGGATTCAAATTTCACCTCACAGCATGAAAATTTTCCACTTCCATATATTATTGCATGCAACAATCTATGACCATGACTCCAATTCTCCTCATCGCTTTAATTTTTTTATTATGTTGATGTGCGTATGCCTGGCAGATAATCGCTTCATGCGTCTCCAAAATATTCTATTGTATTTATGAAACCTGTCTAAATCCACCCGGCAAATAATATATGCACGCATGCGCATCCTGTCGATGATTTGAAATTTCACTACTAGTTATAAAAGTGGAAACAAATCGAAATTCCAATTTTTTGATATTTAACGTCATTCTTTTATTGTGTCTTTTTTGGAAAAAATGTATTTGGAAGGATCTAGGGCTACTAGTGAGCTGCATACTTCTGTTCTTAATATTTTAAGGCCATTTTTGTTGAGAGGGTAAGATTTTTTATTAATATGGACCAACTTCCAAAAATAGACTCCCAAAAAATGAATCTTAAAAATGAATACTGGAAGGGCTCAATCACAAAGTCATCGACAAGGGATGTGAAGGGTTTGTGATATTGTGGAGGGTTGGGGAGATTGAAGGATTGGGTGAACTCCATATCACTCTCTCAAAATACAACCTTGCCTAAGCCTAAGCTCAGGGTTACCAGATGTGTTGTTGAAGCGACAAAAATTTACTGTCTGGATTACATTTAACGAACTTGGGTTGCAAAGTGTATCCCAGCGATGGTGATTTCACAAATTTTTGGGTTACAAAAAGCTTGTCTGGGTTACATTTGTAACCCATGGGTCACAATCTGGCAACCCTGCCTAAGCCCAAGCCTGAGCCCAAGCCTAGACCTGATCCTAGACCTAAGCCTAAGCCCAAGCTTAAGTCTAAGCCTAAGCCTAATGTTGTACAAAAAAACTTGGAAAAAGTTTCGAATCAATTTTTTCCTAAACATATTCTCTACAATTTTTTATGTTTTGGTTCTTTCACCATGATTCATATGATTGATGCTTGCCATCTTCTTCTTTTACAAAAAATAAATCAAAATGTTTGCAACCTCAAATTTTTCATTTTTATCATCACTTCTCCTCCTGGCACAAAAACTTGTCTAAACTTATGATTCATTAAAATTTCGCTAACGATGATTATTTTTGAGTAAAACTATTAAATGCGTAAGATTATTAAATGGTGCAAACTTATTAAATGTGTAAAATTATTAAATGGTGTAATTTATTGATTTATTTATTGGCTCAAAAATAATTTTGGGGATCATCTTATTTTTTGTTGCTTCAGCTGCGCTAAATTCATGAATATTGATTAGTCCATGGTGTTTTATATTTGGCGATAAAGAGCGTCGATTTAAAAAAATCAAAACAAAAACATTAAAATGTTGGGATGTTGAAGCTGGGCTCAATATTTCGCTCTAAAATTTCTTGTTGTCGAAAAATTTGGTATGAAATTTCTTATAGTTGCACTATTTTTCATCCATTTTTCTTCGGTTTTTGGAAATTTTTCATGCTCTCATGTTTCTCTTGCTTCAATTTTTGAATTTTTCTCATAAAACTTTTGAATTTTTCTCATAAACTCGTTGAGATTTGCGTCCCGGATGTGCGCTCTCACATATGTGCAACGACACTTGCGCACCAGACTTTGGAGCACCCGATTTTTGCACCTCGATATTGCTCTCTATAATTGTGCAACGACATTTGCACCCCGAAATTTGTGCCCCGGCATTTGCGCTCAACATTTGCACACCCTACTTGTTTTTAAAATTTTCGACCTTTTTTGAAAGATATTTTACAAGTCGAGTGTGCAAATGTCGGGGCGCAATTATTAGAGCGCATATGTCAGGGCGCATATAAGCGCAAATACATGAACGCATATATCGGGAAGCAAATGTGAAAGTTCAAATGTCAGGTGCGCATATGTGAGGGCGCAAACGTCCCCCACCAGTTGAGATAGAAGTGGCGTCAAAGGGGCGGGAGCTGTTCCTGGAAAAACTGTAAATTGTCCACTGGAGGAAAAGAGTAGAGATGTGCACGGATTATGCTGACACTAGAACAGAATTTGCCTAGGTCGACCTAGCTTGACCTGATAACTTTTTTAGCCAGGAAAGATCGGGCAAAAATTGAGCGGTCTGATGGCTCTGGCATGCCTGTCCTGGCAAATCGAAAAATTTGGCATTTTTTATGACATATTTTTTAGCCATGGCCCTCTTGAAACCTCACAAAATGGAACTCACGCTACCTCAGAGCACACTCCAGACCCTTCAAATTTAAATGACTCCATCTCCGATGCCGAAACTGCTTCTGAAGCTGACGATTCTTCGCAAGATGAAGATATTTCTGACAATGAAGATAGCCAGTCGCATTTGAGTAATTTTAGCAAAGATCAGAATGAAATCCAAAGTCCTAATAGGTACATATGGCTAAATGACTCTGTTTTAAATATCCATAAATTTTTAGCCGCCCGGGCTCGTTTGCTAAAAATGACACTTTACACACCACCGTGATAAATGAAATGAGAAGTCGTGGTCTGTTTAAAAAATTGGCTGGCATAGGGTAAATTTTGTTGTCCTTAGATTCTTAAAAAAATCCATTTTAGAGAAAATCTACCATCGGATATAGGAAAAGTTCGAGACCCTAGTGCAAAGGTATATAATTTTTAGGAGCTAGTTCATTTGTTGGAAGGCACTTTCATGGTCAAAAGTCGAAATTTTTTTCTTTTAACACGGGAATACTTCTTTAAAATTCCGGGATATTCTATTATTTTTATCTATGCTGAAAAACTTTCAAAAAAAATTTGCAAAAAATTGATTTTAATAAAGGCAAAAAAAGTTATTTCGATCGGAGAATCGAACTCTCGGCCTTTTAAAGCCAAAGTTAAGCACATTAAAAATAATAAAATATCACGGAATTTTAAAGTATTCCCGTGTTAAAAATTTTTTCGACTTTTTGACCATGATAAGTGCCTCCTAACAAGTAAACTAGTTCCAATTTTTATTTTGCGTTTAATACAAAATTTAGGGCTCTCGTGAAAAACCTCGTAAAAGTGAACCGCCTTATCAAAGCGACGTTGCTGCCTTAAATTTGGCTGCTTCAAAAAATGAAGTTCAACTTCGAGCGCCGCCAATTCCCCCGCACAGGACTTCGGAGTAAGAAAAGTTTATTTATGATAACACTTTTATTAGCATGTGCATTATGACAAACAAAAAAATTTGTTATCAAATTTATTTTAGCATATCAAGTGCGGTAAGTGCACATACTTCTATGGCAACTGCAACCGATTCTTTTTGTTCTGATCGTTCATCAGTGGCGGAAACGCTGCCGACTTATAATGTGGGAGATGAGAAAGAGGTATAAAATTTTGGAGTTGAGAGATTTTCAATTTTTAGAATAAACGACTCCGAGATCTCCATGGTATAGCCAGAGAGTTTTATATAGTTCAAAAAACGTATGTAGAGTTGCTTGCAAATATTTCACAGGTATGATAATGACACGAGGGGAGAAGTGCAGTGACATAGCAACAGTGGTATGGACCCCCCAAAATCAAAGATATGAATCAATTTACCTAATTTCCTACTGTTTTTTGGGTACTATATGATTTAGGTACCCGACCAAAAAATTTTCAATTTTTTTCACTGCAAATTATAATTTTCTGTAGCTCTTTTATTTAAAGATTGCCGTTATAAGCCTTGATGTTTACGGTTGCCTTGGTAAACTGAGGATTACAGTGGGCTGGCACTAGGACGGAACATACCTTACCAGTATGTTAGGTCCAGAACGTAATTTACCAGTAAGTTATGTCCGGAACTTAACTTGCATTTTTAAAAATTTTCAAAATATAATCACTTTTTTTGAATTAAGGAATTTTGACATGGGGTCTTAGGCATTTTTGTAGGGCGCATCGAGATCTACAAAAATGTCCAAGACCTCCATGTCAAAATTCCTTAAGGCAAAAAAGTTATTGAACTTTGAAAATTTCAAAAAAGTAAGTTAGATTCTGGACATAACTTACCGGAAATTTACGTTCAGGACCTAACTTACTGGTAAGGTACGTTTCGTCCTAGTGCCAGTGGACTCGGACTTTTACGTTTTCAATTCCATAACGCAACATTTATTTATCATCAAAAAGGACACATCAAGCTTTTATTACAACATCTAATAACATTGACTAAAAAGGGTCTTCATAGTTCGAAAAGTGTGGCAAAACATAACGGAAAAAGTTCATTTACCAATCATTTACGCTTGGACGAACTTTTGACAAGTTCGTTCACACCGTTTTCAAGCTGAAACCCTCCAAAAATGACAAATGATGCTTTTGAGATGAAAAAATTGAGTTTTTTGGGTGGGTTACCTAAATCATATTAGCCCGAAAATGTTCTAATCCCTGCTGTTAACTTTAACTTTTGTATATTAAAGTGCTTTAGGGATACCCAAAATATATGGAAGAATGTGCTGAACAATTAGGAAAATTGGGAAAGTCTTATAAAACCTTGACGATAAAAATTTATCCAGGACAGAAAAATATTATGGATTACATGTGCTCTTTGATCGAGCAAATTTTAAATGTTCACAAGATTTTATTGGATGATTTTGAGAAAGTTTATGAAAAATGGTAATTTCACGCAATTGCGTATCGTTTGTTTTTTATACCACCGATGTATCACACCCTCCCGCAGTTTTTGGGCATAAAATTTTCCAGATAATTTTTTCGGAATAATTTTAACGCCATAAAATTCGTCTAAATATGGGCTTTCAAATGATATATAACTTGTGGGGGTTAATTCTAAGTTTGTCAAATTTCAAAAAAGGGATCCCGTAGACCCCATAGATTATTTTTTCAAGAGCCGGGATCTTTGGATTCATGTTCACCATAGCCGAAAACCCCCCGAGTACAACATTACAATGCGCCAATTTTGAGTACTCGGGATTTTCCATTATGGGGAACACGATCGTAATAATTTTTTTGAGCAAAAACTTTTGTACAAATTAAAAATTTAGGGGGTAACCCTTAAAATTTCAATTTTTTTAATTTTTCGAGTTTTTACAATATGTACGTAATATTTTTGAACAAGTTTTATATTTTTGAAGAAAATTCAATTTTTACTCAGAAAATAATTTTTTTGGAACAATTTTTCGACAAATGGATTTTGGATTAAAAAATTACAAAAAATGATTTTTAGGGACTCAGAAAAACCAAATCTCGCCGCTATCCTAACGATGAAAGCCGACTTTCTTAAAATTTGCAATCAATTTTTGAAAGAAAAGCCGAAACTTTGTGGTGACCTACAAAAATTCATTGAAGAGGATAAAGAATTTGCTTATGCCACAAGACAGGTACTTAAAAATTTTTAAATTAAACTGTTTTTGAAAACTGTTGCCTTTTTGTCTTTGTTTTGGCAATCGTCTCCAAAAATATTAAGGCAAAATTCGCATATTTCAATTAAGGAAAGATTCAAAAAAATTTTATATAAAAAAAAGTTTTTGAAAATCAAAATGTTGCCCTAGCGGGAACCGAACCTGCGAGACCAATGTTGCTTAACTTGCCAGATCGAACTGGTGGCTTCCTTATCCACTATGGCATCAACTTTTTATGACGATGCGCGGGAAACGGAGTATACATAATGCTTATTAAAACGATTGACAAAACATTTTGAAAATTATCAATCTGATTTAGTTCGAAGACAACGTGTTGAACAATAATGCATCCACATCAAACAATGCTGTCACTTGTACTTGTAAGCGCGGAATTTCTCTAGTCATGCATTTGGATGCCGTTCACCAAAATGTTGTTCGATACAAGCTCCTCATGGAAAGATATAGAAAGCTATTGCCTGATCATCTAGTCGAAGCCAATTTAGCTGATGGTAATCGTTAACCTTTTTGACAAATCATTGAATACGAAATTTTAGAAGCTTTGAAAAAATTAACCGCTGTTTCAAACACTGTCAATGGTTTTCTAGCCGATGCTGATGCGTCAACGAAACTTTTAGAGCTGTATCGGAAACTACAGGTTTTATAAATTTGGAGACAAATTGATCAATTTTATTTTAGGGTTCATTTGATGTTTTCTCACCCGGGAGAAGGTTGTTACATGAAGGAGAGCTACAAAGGCAAACTAGGAAGGATCTTCAACAAAGATATCTCATTTTGGTAAGATAGTATTTATTCTCAATTTTGTTTACTTCTATTATTTCTTCTTCACCTCACCCATTGTGACAGTGTTGATTTTATTGGAAATCATTCCCTAAGTAGAAGATACCCCAGGTTTCCCCGTTAAGTCTGCTATTGCTCCGAGTTTCCCGATAGACATTCCGCGTTCATACCAACTATCTTCTTCTTGTGCGATTGTGGAGGCCACTGTTTTTAGCGAATCAACTGTTTTCATCAGTGTTGATTTTTGTTGGAAAAAATCATAAAGGGGTAAAAAGTACACGAGTACCCTCTCACCTATTACAGTTCCACAAGGAAAGCACCCCTTATTTTCCATGCCCCGCTTTCACATTAAATTTTGTGACCCTCCGTTTCTCAGTGCTGATGACAACTTGCTTTTGCTAAACGGGTCATGCCATTCGACTCAGTTCACCGAGACGAGTAGAACGAATACCATAACATGGGATTTTGCATCCCGAACCCATATCCGACAGGAATGTAAATGTGTAAGGTTTTCGTGTACGTGTATTACACGTACACGAATAGCAAATTTTTAACGTGTACATGTAGTACATATTTGAAACGTACTCGTTGAAACT
>OZJO01016773.1:0-16155 GCA_900406225.1 Acrobeloides nanus | reverse complement strand
AAAAAAGTTTGTGTATTACAACGAAGAGCTTGTACACAAATTTCAAACGCAATTATCTCGAAAACTACAACGATTCAGAGCACGCCGTAAAAACAAAAAATGCTCCATTTTTCATGATCTTTCCGAATATATCATTTTTTCATATGGTTGTAAATTACTGGACTGATCCTTTAACTGAAAAAGGTTATAAAGCAAAAACTTTTTTTATGTTATCCTAGTATATGAAACAAATACAAATGTGCTCACCCCGAGGTCTGCGCGAAATTTGACTGAATCACTGGAAAAACCCAATAATAGTAAGTGTTGAAAAATGAGAGTGCCAAAAAAGCTATATAAGAACCACGTCGGAAGTGTAAAGAAGGTGTCAAGAAGATTTTCACGCTTGGACGAATATAACGTTTATAAATATTGCCTGCGCAAAGAATATGATGATCAAAGAAATATGAACCGGAGGAGAGCGTAACGAAGATCCGATGACAGATATAGGGAAGAAAAGTATGTATGGGTCATCTAAGGTCACATGTTGAACTAGTAGGGCTCGTCGGTGGGCCTACATCAAAATTCGAAAAAAATGAAAAACTGCATCAAAAATTCGTCAAAAACCGGGCTCATTGGTGGGCCTTTCATTCCATATTTGGGGGCAGCATGTACCAATTTCCCTGAATCAGGGTTATTTGAATTCAACGACCCTGATTAGGGCCTAAAAACAAATGCTAAAAACCAAATTTTACAGGGTGTTCCACAAAAAACCGCTATCTGGTCATTTTTGGCGAAAATTGTTCAAAAAAATTTTTCTCCAAAATGACTCATTAGGGGTAATTTTATGCGAGAAATCGATTGCGCGCATCGAAAACCCTTGAAAACGCCTCTCAGGCTATGAAATATATGATTTTTTCAGTTATTTTCGATAGGAATTCCTACTTGACAATACGAAAATTGGATATTTCATGGTCTAGGAGGCGTTTTCAAGGTTTTTCGATGCGCGCAATCGATTTCTTGCATAAAAATACCCCTAATAGGGTCATTTTTAAAATTTTTCGCCAAAAAATGACCAAATGATGGTTTTTTTGTGGAACAAAAATGGAACAGTCAATCCAAAAATGCCAAATCCGATTTCTTGAATTACATAAGAATAAAATAATGGAAAAACATCAAAGGACAAATAATGGACAACACTCCCAAATAGCCAATAACGTTGCCCGGCAACTGCCATTTCGAAAGACCCTCAAGGTAAACTAACAGGAATTTGCATGAATCAATCTAATCTATGTTGTTTTGAAACATATGTTCTAATAATAGCTATTATAATAGCATGTAATCGGTTTAAAGGACCAGTCCGGTCTGAAAAAGTTCTTTCATTTTTTGTGTATATTCAAAGAAAGATCATGAAAAATGGAGCATTTTTTGCTTTTACGACATGTTCTGAATCGTTGTAGTTTTCGAGATAAGTGCGTACGAAGTTGGTGATTTTTTAAATTTTGTGTATTACAACGAAAGCTTGTACCTGGGTCGTGACGATAGTTTTTTGCCTGAATCAATAAATTATGTATATTGAAAAGAAAATAATTCAAATTCCTTGAAAATTTAGAAAATAATATAGCATTCAATTTTTGAAGCAGTTTCAATTTTTTTGAATTTTTCAATTTTTGACGCAGTTTTTAATTTTTTAAAATACACCAAATAATTAGACGTATTTAAAAAAATGTAAAATTCAGGGTTTTCGCTTCAATATTCAAGCAAATTCAAAAAAGTCTATGCATTAGACAAATTAGGATCATCATCCCTTGGATTTAAAGATAAATTTTCACGACTAAACATTTCATGAGTCATGAAGCATGACTAATCAAAATGTGCGAAACGCGAAATCACCAAACAAATCCCGAAAGGATAATCTCAAACATGAAGGACAAGTTTAAACTTTGTTTCATGGCGAGATTCAAAACGTTAAATAATTGTTTTGAGTTATTGAAATGAAAACTCTGAATCAGGGTTTTCGTTTCAATAACCCAAAACAATTATCAAATTGGATAACTTTGGTGTCGTTTTGTTCGTCTCGTCGAGCTATAAAAAATGATGTCTTTGTTTTTTAAATATACCCAATAATTTTTTAAAATGTAAAATTCAGGGTTTTCGTGTCGATATTCAAGCAAATTCAAAAAAGAATATACATTAGATAAATTAGGATCATCATCTCTTGGATTTAAAGATAAATTTTCACGACTAAACATCAAAAATGTGCGAAATCCAAAATCACTACAACAAATCCCCGAAAGGAAAATCGTTGCCCACGACCAATTCCATCGATTCGCAACTGATGCGCAACAACAACGCACATCCACCCCTCTCTTCTTCGAAAATTCCATTTGAAGAAATAAATATCCAAGTTGAAAGACAGATGAGTAAGTTTTGTCTTCTTTATTGTCGCATGAATCGTTTCCAGTGGCGGCAAACCCAGCCATGAATCGACCCAAGAAATACAATGCGCATAACCTATTGACGGAGGAAATTTAAAATGGGTTAAAGTGCAATTTTGTCGTCCAGAAAATTTCACAAGCCACGAGCACGACCGACAAGACAAGGTAGAAATCCCCGCATGGTTTCACTGTGGGCGCTCTCTCAAGTGGAAGGCATTCATTGTTGTTGTGTTACTGACAGCCAGGCTCTCTGTTACTCTATGGAGAAGTGGTTGCGCGGCACACGGTTTTTATTGTCTTCATGACTCTCGACAGCCGACCTTCAATATACCCCGTTAGGTGTGGTAATTTGGGTGAATTCGAAATGACTTGGCTATTGAGCTAATAATCATCTGTTTTATGGGTTATGTATACTCGAAAATCTTTGCGCTTCCAATTGAATCAGGGAAAATGTATTGAAGCGAAAAGGCCAGCTATCAAAAATTCAAAAGATGACGTTTTTTTGCTTTTTGCTTTCCTGACCCTGATTCAGGGAAATGAGTGTTTGTATTGAAGCGAAAAACCCAAGGACTAATCCACTCGAAAAAAGTTGTATATATTCGAAAAGTTCATGAAATTTGGAGTATTTTTTATTTTTACGGCATGTTCTGAATCGTTGTAGTTTTTGAGAGAATTGCGCGTGAAGTTTCGACTGTGTATTACAACGAAAACTTGCACATAGTCGTTAAATCCCTGAATCAATTAAAATCTGTATATTGAGAAGAAAATAATTAAAAATCCTTGAGCATTTAGAAAAAAATAAATACAGCATTTTTCTCAGCTCAGTGAGACGAACAAAATGACACTAAAATTATCTAATTTGAAAATTGTTTTGGGTTATTGAAACGAAAACTTGATTCATGTTGAATCAGGTTTTTGTTAGAAAACTGCGTCAAAAATTGAAAATTCATCAAAAAGTAAAAAATTTGTCAAAAATTGAAAAATGCTTATTTACTTTTTCCTAGATGCTCAAGAAATTCAAAATTATTTTCTTGTCAATAAACAAATTTTGATTGAATCAGGAATTTGAAACCAAATGTTTTCGTTGTAATACACAGATGTTGGCCAAATTTGAATTCTAACGCCAACATAGTGTTCTCCATGGCCACCCACCCCCCCCCCATAATCTACATAAAATCAGCCGCTAAAACGTCATTATTTTTGAATTTTATGATGTCTGGCTTTTCGTTTCAATACATTTCCCTGATTCAGGAAAAAACGCAGAAGGTTTTCGAGTCACGGCAAACCGTTTTGCAAAAAAAAAGTCCCAACCATGCAAAACATGGTGGCCGAATGGTTAGGACTCCAGGATTGTACTTTAACGGGTCAGGTTCGAATCCCGCTGCGTCCAATTGTTTTTAACTTTTTAAGAGAAAGACTGATTCAGGGTTTTCGTTTCAATAACCCAAAACAATGTTCAAATTCAATAATTTTGGTGCCATTTTATTCGCCTCGGTGAGCTAAAAAAAGCTGTCTTTCTATTTTTTAAATCTAAACAGGCACATAAGTTTTAACGCAATTGGACGCAAGGTGGATTCGAACCTGCCCCATTAAAGTGCAATCCTGGAATCTTAACCATTCGGCCAACAAAACGGTTTGTCGTGGAGCATATGACAATATAACAATTTCACTTTTCTTACAAGATATTTGTATCTTATGTTGAGCTCACTCTTCTTCTTATAGCTTCAGAAATCTGTTGATCAAATTCTGTTATAACAATCTGTTTGGAATCTGGCTTACTTTGTAACCTAAATTTTTCTTATTTTGGCTATTATAAATAGAAAATAAACCTGTTAATAACTTCCTCAACTGTTAACCGGTTATTCGTGTCTTGATTTCCGGTTTTAAACACGTTATACTGCCAATTTTTCTTTCCCGCATACAAACAAAATGCCGGCGAACCATCAGTATGCTTGTGATCAGGGATTGTCCAATGAACGGATGTTGAAACAAGATCGGTGTTTTTCACGATTAATACACCCCACGTTCCGCCATATATATCTTCTAAGATTTTGCGAATTAACTTAAATTTAATATAAAAAAAGAAAAAAATGATTCAGATGCCTGCATTTGAAGCGGAGCATCCTCTTCAGCAACTTCAATCGCTCTTTCTATGATTTGCTTGATGGTAGGCATAGGGCAATTGTTTAAGCCTGAAGTTTATCTCTGAATTGAGTAACAAAAAAAGCAATACTTGTGCTATAACTAAGCTGCAAGCATGTAATAAGAAATAAAATTATATAACGAAACATTTTATATCGAAAAAAACTCATCACCTATCTTGAGGAAATAGAAGATGCAAGAAAAATTGTGGGGCAAATGGAACCGGAATTTCTGAAAGCCAAGGAAAATTGCTTCTTAGACAAGTGAGATGAAAAAAAAACAAAATTTTGCATTCCTCCTTTTAAGTCAACGACTTTCACCTTCAAAAAATTATGCAAAACAGGTTCGATCAACTAATCATAGTTAAGCTATGAATTACAGAAAACTACAGGATGTAACTGCAAAACGACTCGTTGTAAAGCGATTTGAATTAGTTTGAGTATTGACACGAAAACCCTGAATTGTTCATTTTTTAAAAATACACTTAATTATTGGCGTGAACCATTTCCAGATGACACACGCTTTTACTCCTCCGTTTACATAGGAACATCTACGAGAGAATGGACCGAATGCTACAAAATTATAGAATTGCTAAACAAGCTTGGAACCATGAATGGACTGGTAAGTTTTTGATCTCAATGCCAAATTAAACCGATCATTTTAGGAAACCACATCAGAAAGCTGTTGAACTACCCTAATTCCTTCAAAAATAAGGCGACTTTTCCCATCGGATCATCCCAGTTTTCTTCGATTGTGCTATTATGTGAACTTGTTGAATGCGCTTAGGTCTGTCCAATCTTGTGCCGAAGCGAAGATCTTAGCTCAAGAAGATTCATCGAGGTTGGAAGAGAATGTTGCAAATTTGAAGAATAAGTTGTTCAATATTGAAAACCACCGATGACTTCGAAGAGAGCGAGCTCAATTGGAGAAGGAAAAGTCAGATTTCGAGAGGCAGAGAAAAGAATTAGAGCAAGAAAAAGCGGAGTTTAATAAGCAACAAGATAAGATGAAAAAAGACAAGAGGGGACTTAAAATTGAGTTTCAAGAATCAGGTGAAAAGAATTACGTCGAAATACAGACAAGCCATTGGAGCGCTCAATCGAACCATCAGAAAGTTCGCACCAAAGAAAGTCTTCGATTCTCATCTGTACAAGACAACGGTCGAGCCGATTCTCACATACGATATGGAAGCTTGGTATCCCTCTCAAGTCATTCTACAAGCATATGTTGAATGTGTCAAGAAGTACGCCACCAAAATAGTTACGAACAACTTTCAAGCCTCCTATCAGTCACTGCTCAAATAACTCCAGCGGAAGCCAATAAGTAAGATTGCGGCTGAAAGAAGGGCTCTGCTCATGCACCACTATTACTATGGACAAAGAGAAATCCCAGATGAGGCACTGGTGCTCCGAAGAGAAGCAGAAAGATCAAGCACCAGAATATGCCACGATAAAAAGTTCTATCTTCCACCGATTTTCTCTGAAACAACACTGCAGGGCTCCGTCAGCGTTGCCAAGAGTATTTGGAACGCACTACCAGCCGAGACGTATCCACTCCGCAACAGTTCAAGCGTCTGATCCAGCAACCAAAAACATACCAAGATCTGGCCAAGGCAGTTGCGAAGAAAAGAACTAAGCATCTAATATACTCTCTTGTTATTTTATCTGTTATTTATTGATTAGTATGCTTTAATGTGGATTGTATACCTGTATTGGTTGGTCTGTTGCATGCTGAATAAACTTTTATTTATTTATAGCTTAGTACGTTAAGAATGGAATCAAAAACGATGATAATCAAGCTTTAAACGATGAGGACAATTACACGATTATTGAAGAAGTAAACAACCTCCGGCAAATGAAGAACATAGCAACTCGAAAAAGATATCCGAGAATTGGGCAAAAATCGCTGATCTGTTATCCAATGAGGACAAACAAATTTCAAGTATATTGCTGGTGCTTTTTATCCATCATTTTTAATGTTTTTTCAGCTGAAGCCGTGGCGAAGCGATTTAAGAACCTCAAAGACATTTATTGGGGTTGTATCCTGTATGGGGGAAATGAATATTATTATTATAAGCCTACTGGAAGCAAAAAGAATCGATTTCGAAATATTTTTCCGGTGACCCAACTTTTAGATACACTTTCGACCATCGTGTGTAGGAATTGCGCCGCGGTGGCTCTCGATTGAAATTCAAAAATCGCGCCAAAATTTGAAATTTTTATGGCTTATTTCGCTTTTGTCTTGTTAGAAATGGGAATTTTAATTTTATGTTTTGTTCTTTAATCACTGTAAACATGATGATAGTTTTTTGGTACTAGTTCGGATCTTGGGACCAAATGACGTGGCTTCCAAGTCCGAAAATTTTTTTTATAAATTACTCTTCTAAGAGTAATTTTATGCGAGGAATCCGAATTTTTCATTATTGAAGCTTGAAAACGCTTCCTTGATTAGGTTTTTTTGCATGTGATTCTTGTTCAATATGTGGCTCTAAAGAGGGCCGTTGGGTTCCTCGCATAAAATTACCCTAAAAAGAGTAATTTTTAGAAAAAATTTTCGAACTTGGAAACCATGTCATTTGGTCCCAAGATCCGAACTAGTACCAGTTTTTTATACTTCTTTTGTAATTTTTTTCATAATTCTTTCCGTGAAACATCGTTTTGCTTAAGAAATTTTAATATATCTTTGTAGATAAATCTTTGAAGAGGGATATACTATTGTCTAAAACCTATTATGCTGTGCCGCCGAGCGTATCATAAGATTTATCGCTATAGTTTATTTGCCAGAAGACAGGTAAGACTTTTTGAAGCAATTGTGAAGAATTGCATGATCTCATTCCCAATTGTTAGCAAAATTATGATGTATAAATCATTTTTGTTTACACTGTTTTTTAGCGTTTTGCGACTGCGATTTCTGATAGCCATTCGAAAATCGAACAGACATGGAATAAGAAAGAAAAAACGCTAACTATTGCTCATTTTCCACATGTGCAAACCACTGCTTGTCGTCGTTTACATATTACAGCAATTAGATGTAAGTTGTGAAAAGTTAATCAGGTTAACGGACGTAACGCGCTTGAAAATTTGAGTGTTAAACCATTCATTTTTAAAATTTTAGGTGCCGATGTTGTGGAAGTACAAGGTCCAGCGTTTGCCGAGTCTATATCTGAAGGAGATATTCGTTGGATAAAACGTAGGTTTTATTCTAAGTAGGGAGCGAAAAGGTACCATCACCCACCACCCAGTATGGGTGATTGCGTCAAAAATCACTCAATTGTGCTAAAAAGTTCAGGAAACCCAAGAAAATACAATTTTCTCAGGTTTTCTGAGAAAATTCACCTACCCATCACCCACTGAGTGAATCACCCAGTGGGTGATTTGGGTGATGCCACCCACTGGATGATGGATGGGTGAATTTTGGGTGCTCTCACCCATTTTTTCGCCCCCTGATTCTAAGTAGTTGAGAGGTGAGGGAGATGACCGGCTGTGTAACACTTACTGTATGGGGGCAGGGCTTTTGTTATACACTTGTGAATCGAAATTTTTTGTCATAATTTTAGAAGTTGGTGAACATGTGAACGAAGATGAACTTGTGGCAGAAATCGAAACAGATAAAGTATGTTTTTTCTCCAAATCCTATCATAACAGAATTTTAGACATCTGTTGAAGTGAATGCTCCTTTTGCCGGAACTATAGTCGAACATCTCGTTCCAGATGGAAACAAAGTCACAGCTAAGCAAAAATTGTATAAATTACAACGCGGTGAAGGTGGTGCCGCTGCAGCACCAGAACCAACTACTGCACAAAAAGAAGCGCCAAAAGAGCCCAGTGCCGGTGCAGCCCCACCACGACCTCCACCCGAACAGCCCAAAGCGGATGCACCAAAGCCACCGCTCAAAGGAGAAATTCCGAAAGAACTTCCAAAAGTCCCTCCAGTGCCAAAATCACCGCTTAGTTCACGACCCATTTCCGAAATTCAAGTCACGCCATTGGGAACTCCGAAAAGCATGCCAGCCGAACAGGCAATTAGTGGAAATCGTACGGAAACCCGAGTGAAAATGAATCGCATGCGTTTGCGCATTGCCGACCGTCTCAAAGATGCCCAGAACACTTATGCAATGTTGACTACATTCAATGAAATTGATATGAGGTTAGCGGTTTGGCTAAAATTAAATTTGAAATTAGTATCGATTGGGTATTCCTATTGAATGTGAAATTTTTCGAAACAAATTTTCATCATCTGGAATTGATCCCTCTAGGGGTAATTTTATGCGGGGAATCCGAATTTCACATTTTTGAGACCTAAAAATCTTTCCCCGAATCAAGAAATAGTTATTTATATGACGTAGGGCCATATTTTTGACAAGAATTTATTGTCTAACATCTTTTTCGAGCTTATCAAAGACAATAAATTTAGTGAAATGATCTCTTATCAAATTTATACACGGCATCTTTACCGTGTCGCTTTTTGCTTACACCATGTTTGGAAACGAATATGCGGTTTTGGTCATTTTTGTTTGCAAAATATACCATGTTTGGAAATGAATATCCAGCTTTGCTCATTTTTGTTTGCCTACACCATGTTTGACCTTACGTCATATAAATAGCCTTTTCTTGATTCGGGGAAGGATTTTCAGGTCTTGGAAATGTAAATTTCGGGTTCCTAGAGGTGTCAATTCGAGATGATAAAAAAAATTTTCGAAAAATTTCACGATTTGGTGGGATACCTAATCTGATACTAGTTCCTTAAAATTTTCGTGCCTTTTAGCAATGTTGTTGAAATGCGCAAAAAATATCAAGATGCTTTCTTGAAAAAGCATGGCATCAAAATTGGATTGATGTCACCGTTTGTGCGTGCTACAGCTTATGCTCTACAAGACCAGCCAGTTGTGAATGCAGTGATTGACGAAGGCGAAATTATCTATCGCCATTTTGTGGACATTTCGGTCGCCGTTGCAACTCCACGTGGCTTGGTTGTTCCTGTGATGAGAAACGTTGAACATATGGATTATGCCGATATTGAAAGGACTTTGAATGAACTTGGTGTAAAGGTTGGTAACTTCATTTTGCTTTTTATCCAATGCAATTTTTTGTTGAAAAATTAACTTGAGGTAAAACAAAAACCAGAGCAAAAAATTTTTGTTGAGAAATGTTTGTTTATAAGCTGAAAAAACGCTCAGAAAATGAAAAATGACGATTTTTGGTGAAAAACCATAATTGGAGGCCATTAGAATTTTTGAAAAAAATTTGGAAAAAACATAAGGAAGGGACCATTAGGAAAAAATTTTCATTTTTTCCTTCGCTCCCTGACTCCCTTTCTCTGCCTACGTCACTGGCCTCCCTCCTCTAAAAATTTTTTCCTGTCTACAGCACTGATCCAATGATGTTTTTTAGGCCCGCGATAATAAACTGGCTATTGAAGATATGGAAGGTGGTACTTTTACCATTAGCAATGGTGGCGTTTTCGGGTCGATGTTTGGAACTCCCATAATCAATCCGCCACAATCAGCAATTCTGGGAATGCATGGAATTTTTGACCGTCCTGTTGCAGTGAATGGAAAGGTATGGGGCCAAAAAAGTTGTTCCCCATGAAATTTTACGTTGAAAAGACCCTCTCCCATCGGTCGAAATTTGATGTTAAGAAAAAAGTTATGGCCATTTTTTGGTATTTTATGCGAATTTTTGACCAAAAATCGACTTTTTGACCCCTCATAGATGAATTGTTCCGAAAAAGTGATGTTCTACAAAGTTGTTACTCATGAAATTTCACGCTGAAAAATGATCCCTCGTATTCGAAATTTGAATATCAAGGAAAAAGTTATGAAATTTTATGCGAATTGTCGGGGATTTTTTGCCAAAATTTCGACCACATACATGGGATTTGCTCGGGAAAGTGATGTAAAACAAATCATCTAAAATTTCTTGTTCTACTTTTTGATTTTTTAAGGTTGAAATTCGCCCAATAATGACCGTTGCATTGACGTATGATCATCGCTTAATAGACGGAAGGGAAGCAGTCACTTTTTTGCGCAAGATCAAATCCGCTGTTGAAGATCCAAGAACTATTCTCATGAATCTATAAAGCGAATATATAGGTTTCGTTAATTTTCATTAGTCATAGTTGATTTTTTTAAACCCATTTATTCATGACCCTATATGCTATTGTAGTCACATACTGTTTAATCAGGTCTCGTATGTGCAGTTTATGAAGACATTTTTAGTTTTAAAGTAGCAAATCGTTTTTAGCTCTATGGTGATTCGGACGTTCATAAAGTTGGCACGAAACGAATTTTATACGATCAAGTTGACATGAATAAAGTTTGAAGTCTAGGAATTTTTTATGGACAAAATAGAAGTCGTATTTCGTGTTGCCAACGTTATTCTTGTAACTTTATCGTGTCAACTTTATCTTGTCAACTTTATTCATGCCAACTTTAACCATGTCTACTTTATGAACGTCGTGATTCGAAATGAGTCTATTTGCAACAAATATGACACGAAATTTGCATATTTGACACATTGAAAATCAATTTCGCGATCATCCTAGAGAAATCTTTTACGATTAGATTTTGTAGACTTACTATCTATTTTTTGCTACTTTAAAAGCTTGATTGATTCTCAATGTAATGTTGTAATATTAGCTTTATTATTCGAAACTCGTTAAGGTTAATATTTGCTCATGGTTTTATTTTTGATTTTTTTAAAATGATAATTGCATAGACTTGTGTGTTTGTGTCTTGAATTATGATTATTATAAAGAAAAACATTATTATAAAGAAAAGCATTTCATGATATTTTTGTGGTTACATTTATTGCTTTAAAAGCTACGTTTCGTCTTTTAAAGTTATTTCGCATACTTATTTTTGCTTACAAGAAACCATATCCCGAAGTGTGTGTGACATCGATATCGAAGCCTAGCCAAAATTGTTACTCATATATATGATTTCCTATCAAAAGTGATGGAATTTTTTCCGCGTGAGCAACTTTTGATTTTCCCTATAGCTTCAAAGGAGTCGATTTTTAGTAGAAAAGTTCAACATAAAAATTCGAAAATTTTCAATTTTTTAACTAATTTTTTTGGAAAAATAATTTTAACAATCCAATAATGTGATTTCAAATCTAAATTTGAAAAAATTCGAATATTTTCAAATTTTTGTGTTGAATCTACTAAAAATTGACTATAGGGAAAATCAAAAGTTGCCCACGCGAAAGAATTCCATCATTTTTGATAGGAAGTCATATGAGAAACAACTTTGGCTAGGTTTCCATTTCGATGTCACACTTCGGGATGATGGTTCCTTGCCAGCTTCAGATTGTCTTCTCACTATGTCTGCTGTTAAAATAGAGCCAATACAAACTATAGTTATGATGGATTTCGAAACTACCGGCCTTATACCCGGTGATAGGCGTGATCCTCTTGAAAGAGCGCCACTTCCTGGGGATACAAATCGTTGTTTAGACAGGATGGTATCCAACTTTATTTTATTAGGTAATTTATAATATGTCCATGGAGTTTTGAAGTTGTTTATAGTGGATACTCCTGCAAAAATGCCTCGTATCACAGAATTCTCTTTTGTATCCGTTCCTCGAGCTCTTTTTGTTGACGGTATTGAAAGAATGCAGTCGAAATTTAATTGTCTGGAAGAGGAGGATGTTCGAGAGCCTCTTTCTATACGACTCCCAGTCAACGTTCATACGAGACAAGTTTGCCCAAAGTTAACTGAACAACAATGGTTTGAATATGAAGAGAACCGAAGAAATTGTGATGGTAGGATTTTTGTATTACAAACAAAGACCATTATTAACCTTTTCATGGCTAGATACAGTGTCGGCTACGTGGCGAAGTGGCAAATCGCGTATCAGCCATGAAAAGAGGGTAATATGTTAATTTTTAGCTATTCAGCTTTCTCGAGCCGATCTTGTACATAAAAACTCATTTGCGGAAGAGTGGCCTGGAGTGATACAATTTCTAAGTTCACTAAAAAAGCCGTCTGTAATAATTGCGCACAATGGAGTGAAGTTCGATTTTCGCATACTATATGCGGAATTGAAGCTCAATGAGTTGTTAGAGAAGTATCCTATTCCAAATGGAGTATGTAAAAAAAGACTATCTCATAGTCGAAATTTTTTGGCTACCACAGAACTTTTGTATTGAATCAGGCAACGTGTACATTGAAACGAAAAGAAACGTGGACATTTATATAGCTTTTTTATGCATCTCTGCGTGGTCGTATGGTGGGAAATCAGGATTAGTACTTACTACGACTACATAATACTACTACTACTAGTAGTCTGCGGGAAAATAAGGATGAGTTAGTACTGTAATAGTAGTCTGTAGTTGTAGTCTATAGTAGTTTGTAGTCTGTAGTAGTAGTCTGTAGTAGGAGTCTGTAATAGTAATCTGTAATTAGTCTGTAGTTGTAGTCTATAGTTGTAGTCTGTAGTAGTAGTTTGTAGTCTGTAGTTGTAGTCTATAGTTGTACAGACTACTACTACTACAAACTACTCTACTACAGACTACTATTAACCAACCACTACTACTAACTATTACTACAGTACTAACTAATCCTGATTTTCCCGCCACACGACCATGAAGGGGTGCATAAAAAAGCTATATAATGTTTTTCTTCGTTTTAATGTACACGTTGCCTGATTCAATAAAAGTTTCATGGTAGCCAAAAATAAATTTCGACTATGTCTTTGAGAAATGGTTGAAGTATTTTCTTTTAGGTCTACTTTCTAGACTCCTATTTTGCTTTCTTGGATTTGGAAAAGGACTATCATGATTGTGCTAAATTAGTGACTAGCTTGGTTGATTGGCCAAAAATTAGCGAATTGATACATTCGGCTGCACAAAAAGATCAACAAGAGGAAGATTCAGTTTCTAAGGCTAATAGTGGAAATATTACTGTTTCTGTTGATGTTTCTGAATTGCTACCCAAACCGACTCCATTTGCTTCAACTTCCGGCGAAGCGTCTCGTTCGAACGACGTGCATGTGTTAGTGTCAGCTAAGCCTGTTGGTAATGTTACACCGCCAAGATCCTTAGCGAAAAGATCTTTGTTTATGGATGGATCTAAATCCGAGCCTGCTAGAAAAAGGTTAGATCCGTCTATATAACTTTTAAAATAATATGCTATACAAAAAAATGAATTATAGTCGAAATTTTTTTTGGCTACCACGGAACTTTTGTATTGAATCAGGCAACGTGTACATTGAAACGAAAAGAAACATGGATCATATAGTTTTTTATGCATCTCTGCGTGGTCGTATGGCGGGAAGCTCAGGATTAGTACTAACTACAGACTATAACTACAGACTACTATTACAGACTCCTACTACAGACTACAATTACAGACTACTACTACAAATTCCTACTACAGACTACTACTACAGACTACAATTACAGACTACTATTACAGACTCCTACTATAGACTACAACTATAGACTACAGACTACAATTACAGACTACTACTATAGACTACAACTATAGACTACAGACTACAATTACAGACTACTACTACAGACTCCTACTACAGACTACTACTACAGACTTCTACTACAGACTACAATTACAGACTCCTACTACAGACTACAGCTATAGACTACAACTACAGACTACAATTACAGACTACTATTACAGTACTAACTAATCCTTATTTTCCCGCAGACTACTACTACTAGTAGTAGTATGTAGTCGTAGTTAGTACTAATCCTAATTTTCTCGCCATACAACCACACAGGGATGCATCAAAAAAGCTATATAAGGATCCACGTTTCTTTTCGTTTCAATGTACACGTTGCCTGATTCAATGAAAAGTTTCTTGGTACCCAAAAAAAAATTTCGACTATAATTTTTAGACAAAAGCTTCACTTTGAAGATCTTGATAATCACCCATTGAACTTTATGCGAACTTCAGATTGGTCTCCAGCTAAGAAAAAACGTCTAAAAAGAAATTTTTTTGAGTAAGATTAATTTTTTTTCTTTCACATAAACTTTTTCCATGTTTAGAAGAGTGGAAAATGAAGACTGGAGATTTAGCAATCTCGTGGAACGAGAATATTTCTTTGGGAGAAAAGGCAATTTTAAGCTAGCCAATATGTTTACTGAGCTACTGAATGAAAGCTTCGATTCACATCGAGCTCAAGCGGACTGTGAAGCCTTGCTTCAAGTCTGTTTGGCCTTCGGCAAGGATTTCCTGGATTACATTGATAAGAATCGTGCTGAGTTTCCGTTTCTATGTGGGAAAAATGCTAATTGGACTGAAGAGTTTTTACAGAAGCTAAATGGGAGCACAAGTAGTAATCAAGCGAATAATCCTATTGATTCTATCATTTGTATCAATGAATAGTTGTGTTACCATACATAGTAGTACATATGCATGGTAATACAACTAAGCTTGTGTTACCATGCATATGTACTACTAACAAAGAATGCTCATTAGCTGCAGCGCGGATATAGAACCTCGACTAACATAGAGTGAAAGTTCATAAAAAATGGAAAATTTAAGAAAAAATTTTGAAGGCGCATGGGACAAAAAATTTTGAGCTTAAGCGCTACCAAGATTTTGGACCTTATTGTGTAGTTTTTTGGCTATAACTTAGCCAAATTAAATCCATTTGGGCTTAGCAATAGCTCATTGGATTCCTGAGATCACGACGAATAACTTTGTAGAACATCACTGTTTACGAAAAAAATTTTATGTTGGAGAAAACTTAGAAGAAAGTTACTGATGCTTTTGAGTTGTTTACTGAAATTAAAAAAAGCCGGAAGCATAGCCTGGTGGATAGCATAACAGAATTCAAGTTAAAGACCCGGGTTCGATCCCGCTCGGAGCCAAATCTTTTTTTCACTTTTTATGAAAAAATTTCTGTGTTGGAGAAAACTTAGAAGAAAGTTATTGATGCTTTTGAGTTAAGTTTACTGAAATTCGCATATAACAATTGAACAATATAAACTTTCTTCTAAGTTTTCTCCAACAGAAATTTTTTCATAAAAAGTGATGTCCTACAAAGTTATTCGCCGTGATCTCAGGAATTCAATGAGCTATCGCTGAGCCCGAATGGATTTAATTTGGTTGAGTTATAGCCAAAAAACCACCAAATAAGGTCCAAAAACTTAAGCCCAAAATTTTTTGTCCCCATGTGCCTCCAAAATTGTTTTCTTAAATTTTCCATTTTTCATGAACTTTCACTCTATGTTAGTCGAGTTTCTATATCCGCGCTGCAGCTAATGAGCATTCCTTGTCATAACTTTTTACGGTTAGATTTTCAAATAGTGCCGTAAAAGCAAAAAATGCTCAAAATTTTGTGCTCTATCACATGGTGCACAGCAACTTCCCATAAGTGGACTGGTCCGTATATCTCTGTATGTACATATATTTGGATGTTTATAAGCTAATAAAAACTCTTGATCATTAAACAACATAATATAATAAAAATCAAATACCAAAGAGGTAGACTGGCCACGTAGACTAGATCAGAGTCCGAAAAAGGGGCCGAGGCCCCGGGGCCGGCCCCGGCTTTGGAGGGCTGACGGGGGCTCTTGGGGGCCGACGGGGGCCCGTGGGGGCAAGGGTCCCGCTGGCACCCACGGGCCCCC
>OZJO01016770.1:0-46722 GCA_900406225.1 Acrobeloides nanus | reverse complement strand
TGCGTCAAAATTAGGGGTTGTAAGTTTTAACCCCAACAAAATTATTTTTGGGGGTTTTTGACCCCCGAAAAATTTTTCAGAATTTTTCGATGCGTGCAATCGATTCCTCGCACAAAATTACCCCTAAAAATGATTTTTTTGGGGTTAAAACTTATAACCCCTAATTTTGACGCATTTTTTTCAATTTTTTGACCCCTGAAAAATTTTTTCAGAATTTTTCGATGCGCGCAATCGATTTCTCGTGTCCGAAAACCCCCGAGTACCAAAAATCAGCCAATTTAAAGAAAAAAATTTTTTCGACCTACATTGGCCAGAGAAAAATACCCCCCCTTTTTTTTCCTTTAAGAAATTGAATTCCTTAGAAGAAAGAGCCAAAGTCTCAGATGGTAAAAATAACGTCGCGAAATTAAAAGGCAAAGTGAGAAGGCTGGAAACTCTTCAGATGAAACATTTAAAAATCATTTCAAGGTTAGAAATCGAAAATGTGACTCTGAAATACAAAAAATGTACTTACATTGGAGATGGTAGAGAAAACAAAGAAAACTCGAAGAAGGACTACGCCATATCATGGACACAAACCGTCAAATGTTCGAAAATACCAACAAAAAAGCCGATGAAGCGAAAAAACAGGTAGAATCTTTCTACTTGTTTTTAAAGAGATTCTACTTGTTTTTTCTATGTAGAACAATCAAACGGGAAAATAGAACAACTAGAAGATATGATACAAATCATAGGTCGGCAAGATGGAGGGAGGGGCCGCCGATGAGATGGTCTTCCCCCTCAATTTTGGGTCCATGAGTGAGTGGGTTAGGGGGAGACTCCCCCTCTTGCCGATCTACGTTAGAAATTTTTTTATCCGCAAATTTATTTAGCATGAGGTAGTCTTCTGATATCCAATTTTTATGGACCATGTTATATGTTCGACGGGGTCCATGAGATGGTCCCCCCTTTTGGGTCCATGAGTGAGTGGGTTAGGGGGAAGACTTCCCCCTTGCCGACCTATGATACAAATGCTATCCACCCCTAAATGAAGCGCTAAACAAAATAGGTGACCCTAGATCTACAGAACGATGAAGGTATGAACTTTGTTACCCTTGAGTAAAAAGTTCCATAACACTTAGTTGCCTGGTAAGGCTTTAACAAAAATTCTCAGGAGGGATGGGAAGGTACGCGTAGTAAGAGAGCCAAAGGTCAGCGGATTGGCGGATCTCACGCCTGCGCAAATGAACATCTGGGTAACTGCCTTATTAGAAAATTATGCCTAGAAATGGCAATATCACCATTAGGAAAAATTTTATTTTTTCGATTTCAGGGGGGGAGGGGGACAAAAGTTCTGGTCCAGCTATGTTTCAGGAGAAGCGAGTGGAGCAATTTATTCTCACCTACTCGCCTCCCTTGAAACATAGCCCTTTGATCAGAACTTTTGTCCCTTAGATCAAAACTTTGTCCCCTGTATGAAAAAGCTTAATGGCTTTGTTTTTTCTAGTTGAAAAAAATTAATTAGTTGCTTCAATATATGCTTCATCTAGTTGAGTTGTTTATCATTTGTGTAAAAACCACCTTCTAAGTGTTATCAGTTTTTGGCCTCTAAACGTTAAAGAAATTGATTGCTTTAATTATTAAATTGGGGCATGAAAAAACAATCTACACCTTTAATATAAGTCAGAGTATATGCATGTTCCATTAAAAAGGAAAAACATGAGTCTCTTCTTGCTAATAAATTTATTGATAAATTTTTCAATGGTTTTGCTAAAGCCAGTAGTTTTTACTGAATGCGGTAAACGACCTGGTGTTGATGAGAATTCTATGACAGACATAAGGGCTGACTATGTACGATTTTTTATATCAAAAAGTTTATAAGTTAGAATAAAAATTGGGGCACAAATTATTTTACGAATTTTTTAAAGGGAGGAGTACCTTGACAGCCAGATCTCCGAAAAAATTTTTTCACAAATTTGTGTAGAAAAGACCCTTCTAGAGTAATTTTGATACGAGAAATCGATTACGCGCACTCTCGAAGCTGAAAATGCTTCCCTGTCCCTGTTTCAAGAAAAGTATTGATATTTTAACACTTTTCTAAGTGTTTTCTATTGTTAAAAACCAATATTTTTCCTGAATTATGATCAGGAAAGCATTTTCAAGATTCGGGAATGCGCGCAATCGATTGCTCGCATAAAATTACCTATATAGAGTCTTTAAATTTGAAAAATTTTTCGGAGATCGGGCTCTAAAGGTTACCCCCCTTTAAGTACAGGGTGACCAAAAGTCACGGGACAAACTTATGAGACAAGATTTCAAAGTTTTTCAAACTATTGAACTTTTCTTTCTTGAACTTTTCAAAACTTTTGAAATCTTGTCCCGTAATTTTTGGCATTTGTCCCATGACTTTTGGAATTTGTCCTGTAACTTTTGTCCCCCCCCCTTGCAGACGTTAACAAACCCCACCCAAACCCCCCCCCAAATTGGGGGGGGGGTCAACCGATCACCAATTTTAGAAGTCGTCCGATCAAATTTTTTTGAAAATCTTAACCAACCGATCAAGGCAGGGCCGTATCCAGGAGGGGGGCTAAGCCGGCTCAAGCCCCCCCCCCGAAATCCGAGAAATGAAAAATTTTTCCTAAGGGTCCTCCCTTATGTTTTGCCCAAAAAATCCTAATGGTCCCCCATAAAGATTTTTCATAAAAAATGATCAAAATTTCCTATTTTTTCCACCAAAAAGGTCCAAAGTTTTCCATTTTTTCTATAAAATTGTAATTTTCTGAGCATTTTCAGCTTAAAAACAAAAGTTTATCAAAAAAATTTTTGCCTGCGGTGCTGGATTTTACTTAACTAAAGTTTTTTACCAAAATTGACTAATTTGTTTCATTTTTCAACAAAAAAGCCCCAAGTTTGACATTTTTAAAACTAAAAGTTCTTCATTTTCTGAGCATTTTCAGCATATAAACAAGCATTTTTCAACAAAAAATTCGCCTGCGGCGCTGGTTTTTGCATGGACTCAAGAATTTCAACAAAATTGTCGCCGAAAATTTCTGAGCGTTTTCCACTTAAAAACAAGCGTTTATCAAAAAAATTTTTCGCCTGTTCGCTAGATTTTACTTTGACTAGTTTTTTACCAAAAAAGCCCCAAATTTGACGTTTTTTAAACAAAAGTTCTTCATTTTCTGAGCATTTTCAGCTTAAAAACAAGCATTTCTCAAAAAAATTCGCCTGCGGCGCTGGTTATTGCATTGACTCAAGGGTTTCAACAATTTTTTGTCGAAAATCGAATTTTATGAGCGTTTTCCTCTTAAAAATGAGTGTTTTTCAGCAAAAAAATTTTCGCGCCTATCGGCGCGAAAAAACAACCGATTAAAGTGATTTTTGAAATTTTTTTAAAAACTCGAAAAAATTACTTTGGTTACAGTTTTTCAAACAAAAATCGCTATTTTTTTGAGCATTTTCAGCTGAAAAACAGCCTTTTCCAAAAAAATTTTTCGCCTGCGGCGCTGTTTTTTTGTTGCTTAAATGAATGTTTTCATCAAAAAAATTTTGAGGCGTAGAGTCGATCAAAAAAAAGGTCGCCAACTCTAATTTTTTTTAAATTTGGAAAAAATCCAAAGGGAGGACCCTTATGATTTTTTGAAAATTTTCAAGCCCCCCCCCGAAACCAAATCCTGGATACGACCTGGACCAAGGCTTAAGTGCCGACAAAATCTCCTTTATGGTCAACCGATTAAGGACTTCAAATTTTAGGGGGGTATTTGTTAACGTCTGCCCCCTTGTATGTATAGGGTCGGCCAAAAAAAGTGAATTTTTTGTGATTTTTATGTTTTCAGGAAAATTGCATTTTCTCGGGTAAAATGTTGTCTTTTGATCTAATTCTTTTTTTAAACCAAGAGATTTGACTTTCTACGTTTAAAAAAAGATTTGATCAAAATCCAACATTTTACCTAGAAAATGTAATTTTACGAAACATAAAATTCACAAAAATTCACTTTTCTCCTGTAAAATTGCAATCCCTATATATGCGTCAATTTTAGAGAGTTGTTGGTGGCAAAACTGTAAATCAAACAGATTTTCCATGGTTTTGCCATTTTATTATAGACAATGGAAACGGTCCAAACGATCCAATTAGATGTGGAGGCTCGTTAATCTCTTCATTTGAAATTTTGAGTGCTGCACATTGTGTAAAAGGAGAATATAGGTATAAATTATAAAAAAGAATTATTTTATTTTTTAGCAATTTTAATGTGATGCAAATTTCTTGTGGCACAAATTCGTGGAGGGAAACCGATGGAATTTTTGTGCATCCAGATTTTTCTCCACAAACAAAAAATAATGATATTGCTATAATTAGGGTAAAATCTTAAACGGATAATGATTTTTTGAGGATTGAGGCGGTTGATCAATACTGAAAACTTGAAAAATCCATTCGAGGTGGATAGTTAGAGTGCCGAAAACAGCGGTATGGCTGGAAAAAATAATTTATGATTTTACAGGAGATAACCCTCAAGGATGTCGAACAATCGATTTTTCAAAAAATGCTCAAAATCGGCTGATCTTTTTGTACTCGGGAGTTTTTGGGTATGGGGAATACGAATCCGAAGGAATTTTCTTATGTACGCCGCGGGTGGGGGGATTTTTGTGCCCTCACATATGAGCACCTAACATTTGCACTTTCACATTTGCGCTGCGCAATTATAGAGCGCAAATGTCGGAGGCGCAAAATCGGGTGATCAAAAATCGGGTGCGTAAGTGTCGTTGCATATATGTGCCAGCGTAGCGGTTCTCGCGGCACTTAAAGGACCAGTCCAGTAATTTACAACCATATGAAAAAATGATATATTCGGAAAGATCATGAAAAATGGAGCATTTTTTGTTTTTACGGCATCTTCTGAATCGTTGTAGTTTTCGAGATAATTGCGTTTGAAATTTGAATTTGTGTACAAGCTCTTCGTTGTAATACACAAACTTTTTTGAATTTTTTGNTATTTTTAGGGCGAGAAAAAATATTAGGGCAAAAAAAAATAATTTTAGGGCGAAAAGAAATAATTTTAGGGCGAGAAAAAATATTATCCATTTTGGTGTCAGTTTTTCCGTCCCATTTAGCTATAAAAAATTATAGCTACAATGTTCATTTTATGAAAATTTAAAAGATTGATGCAAAAATCGATTTTTCTGCAAAAAATTTTAAAAAGTTTGTGTATTACAACGAAGAGATTGTACACAAATTCAAATTTCAATCGCAATTATCTCGAAAACTACAACAATTCAGAACATGCCGTAAAAACAAAAAATGCTCCATTTTTCATGATCTTTCCGAATATATCATTTTTTCATATGGTTGTAAATTACTGGACTGGTGCTTTAGCTCGTTTATTTTGTAAATTTTTTATCTTTTTTTTCAGCTAAGCAGCAAAGTTGAGTTTAATGAAAACATTCAACCCATTTGTTTGTCTTCCTATGATGCAAAGTTATCAAAATTTAGAGGATGGGTCGTCGGCAATGGACAAAAAGGTATACAATAATAGATTTTTATTTAAACAAAATTTTTCTAGATCCAAAAAATACTCATGCAATGTCAAACGATACACAAGGAACTATGATAGAGTATATCGAACAAGAAAAATGCAAGTATGCAAATTTTGATTTAATCAAAACACATTAGATACAGTTATGATTCCAGTTCGCTCCGGGTTTTTCAAAATTTTAAAATTCTTTTAAATTTTCAACAAAAATGTAGCTTTGAAAATTATATTGGAAGCACATAATTATGTTTGGTGTTTGACTAAAAAAAGTTATGACACATTTTTTGTGTCCATCCGATTGGGTTATGTTCTGAGCCCCCAAGACCATTTACGCACACAGTACCTTAGTACCCCCCCCCCCCCCCCCCCCCCCCCCCGCAGGGCTCCCATCAGCACATCATCGTTTTGAATGAATGAATTGAATGAATTTTATTTTCAATATCCATGGCTTAAAAATGCTTAAAATAAGCACAAAATGGGAGATCTGCCTCCCCCCAAATTTCAAACCAATACCCCCCCCCCCAAATCCTCAAAAATTTACCTTAGTCCTCTTTATTAGTCTTTTTCGATAAATTTCCAAATTTTGGGAAAAACATAGAGGGGGGAAAGGTGACTTTTTTATATTTTTTCAAAGTAAAATTCAATCTCGTGAAAATGTCCCCTCTAGGGGTAAAAACATGCGGGGAATCCGAATTTGATATTTTCGAAGCGAAAAAACACTTCCCTGATTCAGGGAAGGCGTATTGTGTATTGAAGTGAAAAGTCGCAAAATGCGATTTTTGCCTAAAAACGATTCCTTTTGGGGTAAAATTTGTGCGGAGAAAGAAAAAAGCGTTGTTTTTAGACCAAAATATGTTATTTTCGCGTCGATATACAGCTTTTCTTGAATCCGAGGAATTTTATAAATGTTAAATTCGGTTTCCCCACACATTTTACCCCAAAGGGGTCGTTTTTAGGCAAAAATCGCATTTTTACGACTTTTCGCTTCAATATACAGATCTTCCCTGAATCAGGGAAGTGTTTTTTCGCTTCGAAAATGTCAAATTCGGATTCCCCGCATGTTTTTACCCCTAAAGGGATCATTTCCAGAGAAAATCTTTCACGTGGGTGGCTCCCCCATATTGTGTAGTAGCTCCAAAAATTGAATTTATGGACAGAATTCACCTCTCACCGACGTTCAAAAAAAGGATTCACCTCACAGGAAATTTTTCATGAAAAAATTAGGTTGTTTTCTTTTTGAGCGTAACTCATGTTTTCGTGTCAATATACAGATTTTTTCAAAAAATGTCATTTTTCAATGTAACAAATTCATTTTTTTAAATGTCGATATTTGACTATAGAAGTCGATTTTTGAAGAAATTTTCGATTATACTAGGGTTTTTCTAGTCGGGGGAATCGATTGCGCGCATTGCCGAGGCTTGAAAATGTTTGCCTAACCCTGATTCAGGGAATACAAAAAGCACAGTTTTTTGGAAAAAATCAGCAAAATTGGTGAGGTGGTGACTTCCTTCCATTGCCGAATCTTATAACAAAAAGCACCTTTTCAGTTCCCTTGGCCATCGCTAGTGACAAAAATCCACGTTGATGAAAAAAGTTCTCTCTAAAATTTAAAAAATTGGCATTTTTTCATACACAGTCTTGATTTTTTTTCCGATTTTTTAGATATTTAATAAGGGTGTATCGAGAAAAACCGGGAATTTTGGCGATTTTTTCATGTTTTTTCGATCCGAAAATTTTTTCAAAATAACCCTATTAGGGCTAATTTTATGCGGGGAATCGATTGCGCGCATTCCCGAAGCTTGAAAACGCTTCCCTGATTCAGAGAAGAGGCATGTGTATTGAAGCGAAAATCGAAAAAATTTGAGTTTTCTGCCTCAAAATCATCTTCCTGGGGGTAATTTTATGCGGGGAATCGATTGCGCACATTTCCGAAACTTGAAAACGCTTCCCTGGCCCTGATTTAGGGAAATTAGTAATGTCCGATTTTTGCTTCAATACACACTCTTATTTCCCTGAATCAGGGTCAAGGAAGTATTTTCAAGGTTCAGGAATGCGCGCAATCGATTCCCCGCATAAAATTAGCCCTAATAGGATATAACTTTTGAACAAAAAATTTCGGGTCGAAAATACATAAAAAATTTCTAGTTTTTTTTCGATACACCCTGTAAAAGAAGAAAGAAACCAAACACATCCATACTTCTTAACAAAAATTCTGTTAATAACCCAAAAGTGTGCTAAAACGGGTGCTTAACTCGCAAGTCAGCATAAGGAATGCTAACCCGGTAAAAGCTTTTCATTGCCCACTTAAAAGTGTCGATAAGATAAGCGTACTTTTTTATGGTTCATTCTTTCGTTCTTATTACTAGATCGTTCAGTATTTTTACTACACCGGAGCTATGAATTGACGAAGATGTTTGTTGCACACAATCAAAGATCCGTTTTTGGTGAATTTGTGTACTTAAAATTTATTTTGTGTTCAAAATTATTTTACAATATAGTGAAAATTGAAAAATACAAAGCATTATTTACATACATACACTAGATTAAAATGGCACGGCGTACGAAAAATCCGAAAAGGTGAAGGTCAAAATTCAAAATTTAAAAAAATATCTCCAATCGACTCACCTCGCCGAGCGCTTCAAAACGAGTACAACATCATTGGAGGTTTTGTGGGTTTTGGTTTTGCCCATGGTCGAGTGGCTAAAGCGCTTGGCCTTCACTCAAAGAGCACGGATTCGATTCCGCGCCCAAAAGTCAGTTTTTTATTTTGTTCTCAAAAGTCATAAACTTTTTTGGCGGGGAACACGATGGCGTTATTATTTTTCCATGAAAACTTTTGGAAAAATCGAAAAATAACTTTTTTGAGATTTTTCCAATTTCCAAAAGTTTTCATGGAAAAAATAGCGCCGTCATGTTCCCCGCATAAAAATGTGGATATGCAAAAATTTCTATGACTTTTGACAACAAAATACAAAACTGACTTTTGGGCGCAGGATCGAACCCACGCCCTTTGAGTGAAGATCGAGCACTTTAGCCACTCGTCCATGAGAAAACCAAAACTCACAAAACCCTCCATGATATTGTACTCGTTTTGAAGCGCTCGACGAGCTGTGTCGATTGGCGGCATTTTTTTTAAATTTTGACCCTTGCCTTCATCTTTTTTTATACGCCGTGTTGCGAGATCAACATGGACACAAACGTTGATTTGTCTGAAGAAGATTCAGTTTTTTAGAAGAAATCAGTGAGACGCTGAGGCGGAACCGATCGAGATCGCACTGATTTCTTCTTAAAAAACTTAATTTTCTTCAGCAAAATTAAAGTTTGTGTCGATGTTGTTCGCCTAGCTCTAAAACATACTACATATCTTCAATGTCTTCTATATGGTTAGCAATGGTACTTTCGCCTAAGTAACCAGAATCTCGACTTTTTGCCGATAACGAATCACGATCTTTGACCTTGCCGGAGCTTGTTCTTCCCTAAAAAATACAGGGTGTTGAATAGTTCCCCGATAAGAAAGCTCGATATAACAAAAACTCTTATCAAACATGCGGTCTTTTCAATTTTCTAGTTCCATTATCCTGTTTTATGGACAGTTTTTTGAATTTTTAAAGTGGTCTGAGTATTGAAGCGAAAATTTGAATTCCTTAAGGACTTTTTGAAAAATAACGCCGCCAATCCACATGTGTTCGATGTTCAGAAAGTCTGAAGCCAATAGGAATTTGGGAAGCGACAATGGGTATAGGGTAAGTTTTGGGCGAAAAACCACTCGGTCATGTGGGTAACCTCTTACACGTTGATGAAATTCATTATCATCTTAAAACATGATATAGGGCTTTTTAACGATTTTTCATTTTTGGCGAATTTTTCATTTTTGGCGAATTTTTCAATTTTCGACAAATTTTTCGATTTTTAACGTATTTTTCTATATCCATATGTCACTGCCCAAATTACGGTTGGCTTTGTAAATTTAAAACACATGTGCAATCGATAGAGCATGTTGAAAAACGGTAGTACTCCAATTTTCGTGAAAATCAGAGAGATACTCTTTTCGAGAAAATTCAACTCAGTTTGTTCAAAATGGCCAAAATTTGCATTTTCCCCTAGATTCCGCACACACATAGCGCGTTTTTTAAATCCGTCAAAAATCGAAAAATTCGTCAAAAATAGAAAAATATGTTAAAAAATGAAAAATTAGTTAAAAATTGAAAAATTCGTAACTGCCCTTTTTCTACATACCCTTGGAAAATTGTTCAAACTTGGTAGCGACTCATTCAAAATATCATCGATCTCATCATCTCCGTCCTAAATTTTTGCATTTTTTTCAATTTTTTTTGAAATTTACTTCATGTTCATTAAAACTTTCAATATCATAGGGTGCAGGTGCAATCGAAGCACTTTTTTGACTTCCTTTTCTACGATTTTCTCTGGATTTTGAAGGCCGGAATAGCATCGGCACCGACGAACCTCTACCTTAAATTTTTTTTGTTGAAAATTTTAAAAAAAATTGACAAACTCAATGGGGAATTTTCACGTTTGTCGGAAGTTGAGTTTTGACTACTTTTTATCATATGAACACTGGAGACAGTATCAGCTGTAGCGGGGCGATTGGAAAATGGCACTGAATTGTTATCGAGGAGCTAAATTTTAATATTCAAGTTTTCGTGCTAATACACACAACATTTAAATTTTTAACACAAAAAACTCACTCTAACAGGTTCCATATTTTCCGACAATGTAAACACATTCGTTGTTATCAGTTTATTTGGCTTCACTTGGCGAATATTTTCGGCATATTTTGGCTAAAAAAATTAATTTTTGCAAAAAAAAATTTTTTCAAACCAGTGCCTCGGAGGCTTTTCTAGCACCATTTGCAGTTCGTGGAGGTAATGGTGGTTCAATTTCCTCTTGTGGCTCGGGAGCTTCCAAAATGGCGTCGATTTCGTCGGAAAATTGTTTTTCTAGGGATACACGGCGTGCTGTGGCTGCTAAAAATTTGATTTTAAAAAATTCACTCCCTACTAGTGATGCTCAAAGTTACAACGAATGACGATCCCTTAGGCCCGCCACTAGCTGACGCATTGTAACGTCGTAATGGCATTTTTCAAATCGTCGTAATTCAGCTTTGCCTTATCAGTTTTCGGGGATCTTGGTGTCATTTTTGTAGAACTAGATCTTCTGCTTTGCTTGCGTCAGGTTTTCCCGTCGCACTAAGCATTTTAAGTCGTCGTAATGAGTTTCTACGACGATGACTTTTGAATTTTTTTTTGAAAAAAAATTTTATGTCGTCGTCGTAGAAACTCATTACGACGACTTAAAATGCTTAATGCGACGGGAAAACCTGACGCAAGCAATGCAGGAGATCTAGTTCTACAAAAATGACACCAAGATCCCCGAGAACGGATAAGGCAAAGCTGAATTACGACGGTTTGAAAAATGCCATTACGGCGTTACAACGCTGCTAGCGTCAGCTAGTGGCGACCCTTATTAACGGTCCGAAATATGCGAATTTTGGGCACGATAAAAATCTATTCGCAGTGACAAATTCGTAAACAGACTATATCGCGCCCAAAGTTCACATATTTAGGGTGAATGTTAGCTGTATATTGACACGAAAACTCTGATTTATCGTGACACGCATTTCATGACGTTAGTAGCCGTGAAATTGCGATATATCACGACGTTAGCAGTTGTGACGTCACAACGATTTCATGCCGTTGTAAAACGAGTTGAATTGGTCTGTGTATTAACACGAAACCCTTGAATTTGAAATTTTTAAAATACACTTAATTATTAGGTGTATTCAAAAAAGAAAGACAGCATTCTTTATAGCTCAACGAGACGAATAAAATGACACCAAAATTATCAAATTTGAAAATTGTTTTGGGTTACTGAAACGAAAATCCTGAATCAGATTTTCGTTTCAATAATCCAAAACAATTTTCAACTTGCATAATTTTGGTGTTGTTTTGTTCGTCTCTTCGAGATATAAAGAATGCTGTCTTTCTTTTTTAAATACACCTAATAATTAAGTGTATTTTAAAAATTTCAAATTCAGGGTTTTCGTGTTAATACACAGACCAATTCAACTCGTTTTATAACGGCGTTATGAAATCGTTGTGACGTCACAACTGCGAACGTCGTGAAATGCGCGTCACGACTGCTAACGTTCACCCTAAATATGCGAATTTTTGTCATCTTTTGTAACTTTGAGTTGAATTGGTCTGTGTATTGACACGAAACCCCTGAATTTGAAGTTTTTTAAATATGCTTTTCACAATCTCCTACATGTAAATATTCGACTACTGTGTGTTGAAGAAGCCGTAGATGGAGGATGAGGTGGTGTTGAAGGAATTTCGGCATGACCATTTAATTGAGGTGTGGACTAAAAAATTTGCATATTTCTTGAAAATTTATCATATTTCTTTTTTTACCAGACGTCCTCCACTTGGCAAAAAATTTCGGCACATTGGTTTGGAGTCGGAATATGTTGGCATGGGAGTGTCTCTGGCAAGAGAATTTTTGAAGTTGTACAGATAGGTTTCACCAAGCTCTTTCCTAACAAGCTCTAAAAATTGAAGAAAAAAATTTGGTTCAAAAAATTCGGAGCTACTAACACACTAGGGGTGGCCACCTATGTGAAAAAATTTTCGAAAATTTTTTCTGAAAATGACACCTCTAAGAGGTAAAACATGCGGGGAATCCGAGTTTGACATTTACGAAGCAAAAAATGCTTCCTTGATTCAGGGAAGGCCTGTGTATTGAAGCGAAAAGTCGCAAAAATGTGATTTTGTCTATATTTTTGCGACTCTTCGCTTCAATACACAGTCTTCTCTAACTCAGGGAGGCGTTTTTTTGCTTCGAAAATGTCAAATTCGGATTCCCCGCATGTTTTTACCCCTAGAGGGGTCATTTTCAGAAAAAATTTTAGAAAAACTTTTTCGTAAGTGGCCTCCCGAAAAATTTGTAAAATAGAAAATTAGTCAAAATATCAAAAAATTTGTCGAAAATTGAAAAATTCATGTAGTCCAAAAAAATTCTCCAAAAATTCTTACCCTCAAATTTTTCATTCACTTCCTCTTCAAATTTCAGCTTTTTCTGAAACCTTTCCAGTTGATTTTTTAGCTCATCTTGCAAATTTTTCACCATATTTTCATAACAAGTTTTTTCTTTTTGATATTTTTCTTTCTAAAAAATAATTTTTGATGTTCGAAAAATTAGAAAAATTACCAAATTTTCAAGCTCATCTGAAACAGTTTTATGCATTTCCGTTAAACTTTGTCTTGCTTGTTGTTCAGTTTTATAGAGGTTTCCTGAACAAAGAGCTGTTGGCCCCTAGGAAAAAAATTTTTTGTGAATTTTTTGGACGAAATACCGATTCGGGTAATGCGCCAATTTGACCTTTTAGCCAAGAAACTTCTTCCATCAATTCGGAATTTTTCATTTCCATCGAGCAGAGCTAAAAATTACAGGGTGAGCAAAAAAACCGTACTTTTACGTTTTTTGGCGAAAAATTTTCAAAATTTTTTTTTCAAGAATCGCATAAAAATGAAAAATTCGTCGAAAAACACCCCCTTAACACCCCTTATAGATGATTTTTGAAAATTTTTCACCAAAAAAACGCAAAATTACGGTTTTTTTACTTACCCTGTAAGTTGAATGGCTATGAACAAGTTACAAAAAGTGACAATCCTTACAGAAATATGCGAATTTTGAACACGACTTTGTCCAGTGACAATTTTGTCCTTTGTCACTATGAACAAAAAAATTCTCGCTCAAAATTCGCATATTTCTGGAAAAATTTTTTTAAATGTGACAGGATGAATTTTTTGAAATTTTTTTGTTTAAAAAATTTACATCTCTCTGCAACGATTTGATCACATCTTCAGCATCGGTTAACTTCTTTTCAGCACCTTCTAATTGGCTATGTAAATTAGCTAAACGCCTTTCTTTTTCCAGGCTTGATTTTGAGCCCAAAGAACCCTTAACAATTTTTTACATTTTTTCAACAAAAAATTTTCTACAGGGTGGGGCAAAAAAGTGCATTTTTGTGATTTTTGGGGCACGAAAATTTTTTTGGGATCGGAAAATTTTTTTCTAAAAATGATGAGGTAATTTTATGCGGGGAATCGTTCACGCATTCCTAAAACATGAAAACGCTTCCTTAGTCCTGATTCAGGGAATGGAGTTGGTGTATTGACGCGAAAATAGAAAAATTTTCTTTTTTCGCCTGTACACTAACTCCACTCCTTCAAGGTCAAGATAATTTTTTCATGCTTAGAAAATGTGCGCAATCGATTCTTCGCATAAAATTACCCCTATATGGGTCATTTTTTGAAAAAAAAAATTTTTTATTTTCGGGCTCCAAAAATCACCAAAATGCACACTTTTTGCCTCACCCTGTAAATATTACCGCGCTTCGAAGAAGCCGCCCACTAACAATAGAAGTTACGCTTCTACTACCAGCACTAGCAATCCTGCCATTGCTAAATTTTTTATTTTTAAATTTTTTTAGCACGCCGACTCGAGCAGTGGCGTATATAGGACTTCAAAATTTTCCATTTCAAGGGAGGGGAGTGCGAAATCTCAAAAACTTCATTTTTTCAATAAAATTTTCGATTTTAATGGCGAAATTTTGAATTTGTGTACATGTTTTCGTTATAATATACAAACTTTTTTGAATTTTTAAGCGATTTTTTAAATTTTCATAAAATGAACATTGTAGCTATAATTTTTTATAGCTAAATGAGATGAACAAAATGACACCAAAATTAACCAATTTGAAGATTGTTTTGGGTGATTGAAACGAAAATTCTGATTCATGTTTTCGTTTCAATAACCCGAAACAATCTTCAAATTGGATAATTTTGGTTATCTCGAAAACTACAACGATTCAGAACATGCCGTAAAAACAAAAAATGCTCCATTTTTCATGAACTTTCCGAATATCAACAAAATTGGCAACTTTTCCCCCACTGGACTAGTCCTTAAGTAACAGAACCAAACCCTCGTACTTACCCCCAATCCCGGATACGCTACTGAATCGAGAAATTTTGCATTTGTAGCGACTCTAAGAAATTTTCTCAATTTTTTTATTACGTAAAATTCTCAGGATTCATTAATTTTGTCTTATAAAATATTTATCAATGTTAACTTTTTATTCATGTAAATATTGCGTGATAACATGTTTTGCATGAAAAATGATGCATTAAATTTTTATGTCGTTTTGTTTGAATTAAAAAAACTTTGTTGAAATTTGCTCAAACGAAAAAATATTCAACATTTTTGTGAGGGTTTAGAATTTCTGTTTATACCTTCGAGGATAAGCAGGACAATTTTTTCAAAATTGCACCTTTCAAAATGTGAAATCTACTGAAAAGAAACGGAAATCGTCGACACAAACAACCATTCAAAAATTTGTTATCTCTTTGTGAAATATATTTGAACATTTTTTCATGAGCAACACGAACAATTTGACTGAATCGGGTTCAGTGATATTGAAACGAATGGTGAAACATTAGAAAATTCAAAATTTTTCGAGAAAATTTACCGATTCGATCCTTTCCTGCGGTCAAAAATTCCTTCAAATTCGAGTTTCCCATACCCGAAAAACTCCGAGTAGAAAAAATCAGCCGATTTGGAGAATTTTTTGAAAAAAAACATTCAAAAAGGTTTGTATTACAACGAAAACATGTACACAAATTCAAAATTTCAAACGCAATTATCTCAAAAACTACGATTCAGAACATGTTTTTTTCAAAAAAATTCTCCAAGTCGGCTGATTTTTTCTACTCGGAGTTTTCGGGTATGGAGAACTCGAATTCGAAGGAATTTTTGAATTTTGATCGCAGGAAGAAAGGTCGAATCGGTAACAATTTTCTCGAAAAATATCGATATACCGAAACTTCATCCCTAATCACTAGTTTTTACATCAACAAATTAGTTTTTTCTATATATGCCTACAAACCTTTTGAAAGTGTCTCCATTCCTGTCGATATTTATACGCTGAACTCGTGTAGTTGAACTGGCAGCTGTTCCCATAAAATTTTCTCACAAAAAATTTTTCTAAAAATTAAAAAAAAGTTTGTACTTTTTTAAATGTACCAACTATTTTTGTACTTGCACAAAAAAGTAATAAACTTTTTTGCACAAGTACAAAAAATTCATAAACTATAAAAGATATCCCCATTCTAACGTTAAATGATATAAGCTAACGTTAAAAGTTGTAAGCCTAAAACTTCTCGAATAAACTATTGTCTCATATCTCTCCTAAATTTCCAGCGTCAACTAATAAAAAGTACAACAACGCCTTTTCTCACATTTGAAAACAAAAAGCCGTCGACAACAATCCTATTTTCAACTAGCAATATGACCATCCAAGGAAAAGCTATGATAATTGACCACTGTGCGTTAAAAAAGTTTCCCTAGCCAGGTGTAGCCCTATAAATGACGGTGGAGAAATAGACAGCCGAGTTGGCTAGTTGCCATAACAACTTCTGCATTGTCCAAGGCCTAGTTCTTACTCACCGACACTAGAAGAATATATAGCCTCCTTTTATTTATAAAGGGAATTCTGGTGCAAGCTAAGGAATTTTACTACAAACGATGATTAGCCATTTACAGGGTAGGCCAAAAAAGTGGATTTTTGGAACTGTTTTTAGGGTAAGTTTATATTTTAAAGGAAATCGATTGTGCGCATTCCCGAAAATGCTTCCCTGGCTCTGATTCAGAGAAAAATTGGGTTTTTGAATATGCAAAAAATGACTATTTTCGCTTCAAAAACCCAATTTTCCATGAATCAGGGACAAGGAAGCATTTTTAGTGTTCGAGAATACGCGCAATCTATTCCCCGCATAAAATTACCCGTAGATGGGAATTTTAAGTCTAAAATTTTTTTTTAAATCCACTTTTTCCACCCTGTATAAATCTGTGTATAGGATATACATGTTATATGGTTTCCTTTTATAGTAAACAAGAAAATTTGGAATGTAATAAAATTTTAATTACAGGGAAAAATCTCCAAAAAAGAAAATTCAACATGTTTATATAAAATTTTGATGACTGTCAATTGCTCATTTTCTGTAGTTTATCCTGTTATAGGCGCGGGTTAGCGTCAAAATTTTTATTTTTGCGAATAAAACCCCCTCTTAAAAGATGATATCTTTTATGGCTGGGTAAACTTTTAAAAAAAAGACCTTTCTAGGGTAATTTTATGCGAGAAATCGATTGTGCGCATTACCAAAGCTTGAAAATGCTTCCCTAACCTTGATTCAGGGAAATAAGTGTATGTATTGAAGCAAAAATTAAAAATTTTCGATTTTATCTGAAAATCATCGCTTTAGACCTAGTACTTCTTAAGAAGTAATAAAAATGCACAATATAACTTAATACAATTTATAACTGTAAATAGGAAGTTTTGATCACAAAATGTAAAGTTCCGCTCTTCTTACTAAGTTCCATTTGGTAAGTAATTTGTAGGTTTCTTCTATAGAGATGGCTAACTTGAAACGAACCGGTTTCCAGTTGACACAGATTCTATGGGGAGGGCATGCCAGATCTTTCTAACCGTGGTGAGAAAGCTATTCTTCACAGCTTTGAGACTCGATGTCGGCACAATGAGTTGGAGTCCATGGTCAAGTCTTGTGCTCTGTCGTATGTTCTCGCTGGTACTTTGGACAATCGCATTGTCTGGGAGAGTTCTTCGGCCGGTGACGTAGTGGTGAGCAAAGATTGCATGCTTCTCCATAACCATCTGGCTTCCAACACAGCGTTTCAAGCAGTTTCGGGTATTGGGCAACAAAATTGTTGGTCGGAAGTTTGACGGCGAGTTTCTTTATGCGCTCAATTGAGTTCAGAAGGAAAACTTGCGAGGTTACCAGACCACTACGTCATATGATGATTGGCTTGATCGTGGTTTTGTAGAGCATCAAACGTAGACTTAGGTGCCCATTTTCTCACGTACGGCAGAGTGCTCCAATGGTTTGCTTGGTGATTCTCGCGACGTGATTGCCGTAGCTCATTTTCGAATCAAGGTCCAAGCCCAAATAACGAAATTGTTCCACACGTTCGACTTTGGTGACATTATCGCCAGAGAAATCTCGTATCTTTGGTTTGAGAGATGTATGAGCATCCATTATAGTATACAAAAAACGTATAAAAACGATCAAAGCAATGATTTTCAGGCTTCAGGAGTGCGCTCAATCGATTCCTCACATAAAAAATTACACCAAGAAAAATTTTAAATTTTCGCTTCAATACATACTAGTATTTCCCTGAATCAGGGTTAGGGAAGTAAGCAAAACAGTCAAAGCAATGATTTTCAAGCTTCGGTGCAATCGATTTTCACATAAAATTACCCCTAGAAAGGTCTCTTTATAAATTTAAAAAAATTTTCTACTCGGTATAAAAAATACCCCCTTTAAAATTATATGAAAATTTTTTGCCTATTATTCTTGGAAAAAATTTCAACACACTATGACTTTTATGAAAATTCAACAAATAAGAAATAAACTTGATGTACACAAAAAAATCTCATAATAAATTCTTTTAAAGGATAATAAAAACATATTAAAACGAGACAGTATGTACAATCGTAGGAATACTTGAAGCCTTGGTCTTCTTCTTAGTGATTTCAGGTTTTTCTTGGTTCGTCTCAACAAGTTTTCGCTTCATGGTCTGAACTTCAGATGTTTTAAGTGGAGACCGAGCAACGTATTTAGCAGGCAGCAAATGAATTTCTGGGGATTTAGTAGTAGCCAAATCTTGAGGCAATCTCTCATTTTTCAATGGAGTTGACGCCAATTTTTCGGAGCGACTACTCGAAGGAACTTTGGATGTAAATTGGCGCAATTCTCGTTGAAAATGCTCACGTCCATCTTCGGTTCTTAGTTGTTTTTTGAAGCGACTATTCAAGGAACCATTCACTTTCGAATAGCGGTTCAGAGGCTCACTAATGTCATCTGTTGAAGTACCCTGAAAAAATGGACTGAAAATGTTCAGAAAATTAAGAATTTTTTATTTAAAAAATGTAAAAATTAAGATTTTGTTGAAAAATGGAAATTTTTCAGTGAAACCCTTGAGTCAAAAGAAAAAATTGTTTGAGAAATGCTTGTTTTTAAGCTGAAAATGGCCAGAAAATGAAAATTTTTGGTGAAAAAATAGCAGATTTTGGAAATTTGTGTTGAAAAATCGGGAAAAATTTTGGCACTTATGCACTTTACCCTCCCCCCCTAGGGGGAAGGGTATTCTGCATAAATTTATGCAGAATACCCCTCCCCCTCAGGCTGAAAACGAAAAAAAGTCAATTTTTCATTTTTTCAAAATCTCAAAAATTTTTCAACACCCCAAAAAATTTTTTAAACTTTTTTAAACATTTTTCCTCGTGAAAAATTTTTTAAAAAGTCGGAAAATTTTGTTTTTTCGGCCATATTCACTTCCCACATTTACAAAAAAAATTTTTTACTATTTTTTCTCTCGATTGCGTGTAATCGCCATTTTTTGCTTATATTTTTAATATTTGTGTTATGGCTCAACAATATATTGAAACCATTTTTTGAATTGTAGGCGCATGTTCACTTCCCAGACACTATTTTACAAAAATATTGTTACTATTTTTTGTAGTATGATGACGTAATGTGACTTCCGAGTCTTTTTTCGCGGAACATTTTTATTCAGCCCAGTGTAGCCCCACAGGAGGGGTGAGCGAGCGCTGGGGGATTAAGATTTCTCGGGGGATTACGTTTTTGCGGGGGGGGGGGATTAAAGGGTGCGGCGCGAAGCGACGAACTTTTAACCCCGCGAAATCTTAACCCAGAGCGAACCCCTTCCGGCGGAGCTGGGCCGAAGAAAAAGCCGCGAAAAATGGCGATGCCACGCAGTCAAGAAAAAATTTTTTTTTATAAATGTGGGAAGTGAATATAGCCGAAAAAACCAAAATTTTCGACCTTTTTAAAGTTTTTTCCCGAGGAAAAATTTATAAAAGTTTTAAAAAATTTTTGGGGTGTTGAAAAATTTTTGGAATTTTGAAAAAAATTTTATGAAGTGTAATGGGGGGGGGACATTAAGATTTTTGAAAAAAATTTTCAAACATTTTGGGCAAAAACATAAGAAAAAATTGTTTGAAAAATGGGGACCATTAGGAAAAAATTTTCAACTTTTTTCAGTAAGGCACCTGCCCCCCTTGGTTATGTCACTGACCACATTGCATTTTCGCATCAACAACCGAGTCTGCGTAGCAATGTTACATGTTCCCTTCACAACTTGAACTTCAGCTTCTCGAGTTTTCTTATCAGGTCGAAGTCGCACTTTGTTACGGATCTGAATTTGTTTCTAGTCAAGAATTTCGGAAGCCAAAAATACCTCCGCAATTTTGGTCTTGAATTCCCGACTTATCGCATCAACGCGTGCTTCATATTTCGATTCGAATCCAGCAAGTAGTTCTTGGTAGATTTCTTGCCTCAACTGGTCCACTTCACTGCTTTTAGATTGATCATCTTCACTACTAAGTTTTCGCCATGAATTGTTTCTCTGATAACTTCCAGCAGAGTTAGTTTCAAAGCCTGGCGCATTTCCCAAATGATTGTCTCCATTTTTAGCAGCTTCCAATAAAATCTGATCCCAAGCAGCATGAATAAGATTACTATCGTAGATCAGGAACTTTTTCTTCATGGTTTCCACAAAAGCAAATAAAGACTTTGGCACTCCAACCTCATCACTTCCCAACTTTTCAAGAAGTTGTTTCACTCCCAAATTGGTACAATGTTCGGCGGCACGCAAAGCGTAAATCCTTCGCATTGAAGCCAAGTCGAAGATCTGTAAAAGAAAATTTTTAGTCAAAAACTGAAGACAAACTTGAGAATTCGAAAGATGTCTTTCTCTTTTTTGCTCTGTTTCTTTCACTGGATGTACAAAATGGCATTTGTCTCCGAATTTGCAACCACCGGCGATAAAATTTCGACAAACAACTGCTTTTTGAAAGTTTTTGAAGTTACCCATATAATTTAGCTATAAAATTTGAGTTAATGTAGGAAAAATGGCACCGAATGATGATATCAGAAGGGACAAAAGTTCGGGGAAAAACGTCTAAAAGTTCGAGGACAGACCGATAAAAATTCGGGGACACTGTCGGATTTTGCGTTTTTAGATGTTTTCAATACAAAAAACGCAAAATCCGACAGGGGTAGTGTCCCCGAACTTTTGCCGGTCTGTCTCCGAACTTTGAGACGTTTTTCCCCGAACTTTTGCCCCTCCCCCTGCTACCAATCAGAGATGTTTGGAAAATTACGATTTTTTGTGTGAAAAATGCAAATTTTGGTAAAATCCTTGAGTTAAAACAAACAAAATTTCCCATTTTCAACCAAAAACAAATTTTTTGCCTATTTTGAGTTCTAGAGGGTTTTTTGCAATCGAAAAAGGGTACTAGAGCTTTTGGCAACGCATATAGGGGTGCACCGTGCAACAAAATCCGTTTATTGACACTAAAATCAATTTAAATCAACTTAGTCCATTTTTTTCAAAAACGATCAAAATAAAAAATCATGTCAAAAATATTTTTCATGTAGGTCGCCCCCTGTTTGGGTTAAATTTCTTTTTGAAAAAATTTCCCTGACCCCTTATAAAGATTTTTATATGCATTGCCAAAAGCTCGTCAGTCTAAAAAAGTGGCGTTGCCAAAAGCTCTAGTACCCGAAAAAGTATGATTAAGGGCGATTTTTGAGCGGCTCCTAGCTCAACTTGACCGAGTTCTGAGTGTTTAAATTTATGCCTGCATCAGATTTTTTCCGCTTGAAGCACGTGTTTGGATGAGGGCACTAGGACAATTGGCAACAAGGGATGGTCCCAACATACCAATCACCATTTTTTCAAAACAAGTGCTAAAAATAGCAAAAAAATTGTAAAAACTGATGAAAATATTAGCTACTGTTCGCTTGTTTTGACCGAGATACGTTATATACAGTCCCTTAATTATGGGGGGACCTTTTCTCCAGCTTGAAAAATTTTTTAATTTTCGGGAAAGAAAAATGAAAATTTTTTAAAAACTATATAAGTTAGATTCGAAAACAATAAACTAGAAACTTTTGTGGTGTAATGGTTAGCACATCAGACTATGGAGTGAGATGTCCGTGGTTTGATCCCCGTCCAGGGAATATGTTTTTTGCACATTTAAAAAATTTTACTTGGTTCGTGCCCCTGAGGCGAGGATATGCCGCTCTTTACGCGAGGACTTTTGCCCCCCCCCCCTTGTACACATGTGTAAATTTATGAAGTTAAAAAATTTCTTCTTTCCTGCGGTCAAAATTCAAAAATTTCTTTGAATTCTTGTTCCCCATACCCGAAAACCTCGAGTACATCGTTTAAAAAAATTTTGTACTATGATTTTTTAGCGTTCTTAAATTGTTATCATTGAGGAAAATCAAAATGTCTTTAAATTTGGTTAATCTAGCGCAGAAAAATGATGAAAATGTATCATGTGGAATTTGTTGGCTGGTAAGAAATTGTTTTTTTATCTGGAAATCATCACCCTTTTCCAGCCATATACTTCTGAAAAACGTGCGCCAATCACTTTGCGCTGTGGTCATACCATTTGTCGAATGTGTATTGAGCACTTGAGCAAAGGACTGAAACATGTGCCATGTGGAATTTGCCGTGAGAAGACGTTTGTCGAGCCAAAAAAGCTTATGAAGAATTATGAGCTTATTCGTAAGATTTTGATTTTTTTGCTAACAAGCTTTATTTTTAAAGGAATTTTGAGTCACTTTCGCCATCTTCAAAAAGATGCCGTAGAGCCTGAGGAAAAAACTATGACTGTGGGACAGTTTGAAACCACGGCTGCTCACTACGTACGTTTAAGAGCAAATACAAATCAGGTAGGTGGCATTTAACGAATTGCTATTAGTTTACAGCCAACTTCATCGCAGCAGGACAATTATTTGGAGCAGATTGATCGTATTGTGCACAATATGCATGAAGCACTCGAGGCAATTCGTAATCATGGCGATATTTTGCAAGTTTACGCGATCGAAAATCAGGGTGTGTGCCATCAGGGCTCTCAGATTTGAAAATTCGCATAAAAATCGAGTTCAAGTTGAGCCTATAAAATGTCGAATTTTCAAAGAGTTCCTTCACAAACCCCTGCTTTATTAAATAAACTTGAACCCGATTTTATGCGAATTTCAAAATCTGAGAGCACTGTGTGCCATGAAACTGATTTTTTTTTTTGCAATTTATTATTTTTTTAGGCGATTTGGCGAGGATTCGACGCCGTATCGAACCAGTCTTCTCTGAATTGCGTCAACTTTTGGTTCATCCACTCAGGAAGGAAATGTCCAACTTGTTCCGTCGCTTGGAAGCTGAACATCGTCCAGATTCTCGTTTGGTACATTCTATCATAGCTGAACTGTATGCAGAGCGACTTAATGAACAAAATCCTTGGTTGGCTGCAGGACCTCCGGGTGCTCGTACAAATATGCCTAGAACGAGTCGTGTTCCGGGGATGGGATATTCGATTGTGGGAGTTAACTCGGTTTCTACTACAGCTACTTCGATACCGAATAATTCAAGCAGCACTGGAAATACTGGAAAAAATTCACGTGTAAAGAAGACATTGTGAGCCATTTGGACTCTGGGTTTTGATATTTTTTGTTGATTTTATGTTGAATTTTATATATTTATTTAAATAAAGTGTCTTGATTTTTTAAATATTTTATATAGTAATGCGTTTTAACGCTCGAATATCTTTTTTGTTGCAAATTACGGGTACGGAACAGAGTGTATGGCGAAAATGTGCACCTCTCGGATTTCGAAAAACCAGTGTCAATCGACTACTCGACGAGTAGAGTCCAAAAAAGTGAAAAAATTGTCGGACGAACTTTTAAGTGCAACTTTTGGGGGTAAAAATAAATCACACAATTATTAAAATTTTGGGGGTGCACTCCCAGTACGCTTCTCAAAAAACTTTTTCTCCAAATTGACTGATTTTTGGTACTTGGGGGTTTTCATTTTTAAGCTGAAAATGACGATTTTTGGCGACAGATGAATTTTAATGAAAACGTTTGAAAAAAAACAACTGAAAAATACGAAAATCTTATATTTCATGGTCTGGGAGTCGTTTTCAAGGTTTTTCGATGCGCGCAATCGATTTCTCGCATAAAAATACCCCTAATGAGTCTTTTGGAAGAAAAAATTTTTTGTCAAAAAATGATTTTTTTTGTTGTGGAGCACCCTGTAACGAAACACACGTACCCTTGTGCAAGTATGTTTATGTTTAAGAATTGAACGTGAAACTTCGATCCTTTTTTATATTTGATCGATATTTTTTACTCGTTTCTCATTCATCTTTTAAATGTAGCAAACAAAAATGCCTTCTTCAAAAGGAGATGATTCAAAATCCACCGAGTTCGAAGTGATCGAAGAGTTGACTGAACAGTTAGAAAGTGTTACTTTGGATAAAGAAATGGCCGAAGAGAAAGTTGAGCTTTTACAGAACGAATTAGAGTCTCACAAGCTTCGAGTTCAAGAGCTAGAAACTGAGTTGGAACTTAAGAAGGCTGAAATGGAAGATTTAATGCAAGGAAAAGAAAATGCTGTAATCTTGATGAGTTTCTCTTGAGCTTCTTTTATCTTTTAGGTGGCCAATTTTCAAGTTCTACAATTGGAGCAACAGAATGGAAAAATGAAGGAGGCTTTAATTAAGTTAGTTTTTTGTTATTGCTGCAATTTTTACTTGTCTTGTTTTTTGCCTTTCAATTTTTGATATGTTATCAAGGGGGCAAAATTTTTGGACATTTGAGGATAAACGTTCGAAAGTTCGAGAACAACCGACAAAAGTTTGAGGACAACCGACAAAAATTCGGGGACACTGTCGGATTTTGCGTTTTTCGGTGTTTTCAATACAAAACGCAAAATCCGACAGGGATAGTGTCCCCGAATTTTTGTCGGTCTGATCCCGAAGTTCGGGGACAGACCAACGAAAGTTCGGGGACAACCGACAAAAGTTCAAGGACACTATCCCTGTTGGATTTTGCGTTTTTTATATTGAAAACACCGAAAAACGCAAAATCCGACAGGGGTAGTGTCCCCAAATTTTTGTCGGTTGTCCCCGAACGTTTGCCCCCCCCCCTGATATCAATTTTATTTTTGCAATCGCTTATTTAGAATGCGAGATATGATTGCTCAGGCTAATTTGGAAAAAGAAATTGCAATGAACGAGCGAGTAGAATTTCAAATCGAATGTGAACAATTTCGCCAACAGTTAGAACAAGCCGAAGAGACCATAAAAATCCTCAAGGAACAAGTTGATGCATCCATCGAATCAGAGAAAATGATTGACATTCTAACGAACAAGAATCTTGGGTTGGAGGATAAACTGAGGTAGTTGAAGCTTGATTATGTCAAATTTGGATCCGTTATTTTAGAAAAGCTGAAGAAGAGATAAAACAGTTGGAAGAAATGCGTCTTATGGACGAAGAAATGGTGGAAACCCAAAAGGAAATTGCACGTGGTCTTCGAGAAGATCTTGATAAAGCGTTTGTTGAAAATACTGAGGTTTTTGTTTCATTTTTGCTAATTTTTTACTCAATTTTTAGTTGAATCAACTCATTTCAACATTTGATAAACGAGCAAGCGAATATGACGAAATTATTCACAAGTTCCAAAGCAAAATCGAAGAATTGAATGAATCGTTGAAGATTTATAAAGGAAAGGTTCGTGTATTAAATAATTATAGAATTGCTGAGGAAAATATAAGAAAAAAAATTCATGAATTCTAACTCTTTGTTTATTATTCAACAAAAATCGTAATTTTCTGAGCTTAAAAACAAGCATTTTCCAAAAAATTTTCACTCGTAACGTTGATTTTTTGCTTTTCCCTCAACGAATTCAATAATTTTTTGTCTGACGATTTGTTGTTTATAGCCGTGTGGCGACCACAAAAAAATTGTGTTAAATCAGTTTTTTTTTATTATATGGGCTATATTTATCTTTTTAAGGAAAACACTCCAATTACTCAAAAATATGAAGAACAACTCGATCAGACAAACGAAGCAATGAACAAGTAATTTTTTAACCACCGTACAAATTTGTTGACTGATTTTTTTCAGGCTACGTACTGAACTCACTCGTGCATATAAGGAAAAAGATCGTGTCGTAAAAGGATTTGAAGAACTTCAAGCCGAGTGCAAACAGGCACACTATAAGGCAGAGCAAGCTGAAGCAGAGTTGAAAGCGTTCAAGATTCAAGTTGATGCGGCTAAAAACTCATTTGAGATTATTTCGAAGCAGGAAACGGAAATTGTTGACTTGAAAAGGGTGTTGAAGGCTAAAATTGATGATATTGGGAGTTTGAAGGTTCGTTAAATTGTCAACTTACAGAAAATGATGATGGGTCGTCTGGTTTCTGCGGCGACGCTAGGATTATGCAAATTTTTCATCAATCTCTCGTGCGAGTGACTGCCCTCTAGCGTTATAGAAAACACGTTTGGTAGGCCGAACTCGTGATTCACCAGCTATTTCGATTACAGCCATAGTCCTGCTGTTTTTGATCACGACCCTCAACTAGATGTATGCCGCAGGGTAAGCCTCCTACGGTGTAATATGCGTTTGAAAATTAACATTCAAAGCGTCTGCAATTCAAAAAATTGAAAAATTTACCAAAAATTGAAAAATTCATCAAAAATCGAAAAAGTCATAAAAAAATTCGTTAAAAATTTTGCAAAAAAGTAAACATGTGTATTCTATGCAAAAAAATTATTTCAGATTTTTTCGAGCTGAAATGCAGAAAATGAAAACTTCTCATAATCCTAGCTTCGCTTCTGTCTGATTTAGGGATGTACACAAGTTATATTCAAAAAAAAACTACAATATCCTTGATACCGGTCAGGAATATTCGAATTTTGGGCACGAACAAAAATTTTTACATATTTCTAGGTCCGAATTTCACTGATGGAAAAGAAATTGGACGATTATGGAAATATTGATCAAGCGAAAGTCCAGCAGCTTCAACAAAAGTACGATGAATTAGCCGAAGAATTTGAAGCGAAACAAAAGTATTCTCCATTGTCGCTCCATTTTTAATGCTATTTTTAGCGAATTCAATCAAAAATTACACGCTGTGCAGCTAGATTTGGACAACAAGGAGATGGAATTAATCGAACTTCGTCTCTTGCAAGGACCAAAAAAATCGCTACATATGGCTCATTTGTATGAAACCGATAGTATTACCGAACAGGAATACTTTGAAGTTTTTACAGCGCTACAATCCTCTCAGCATAGGATTCGAAAATTGGAGGTCAGAACCTATGATGATTCGGAGTAGGGGATGTGTTTAAATCGATTTTCAACGTGTCAAATATGCGAATTTTGTTTTATATACAGGGTATGCTTAAATAAATGGAACGATTCGATTTAATGCGTATTTATTTTTTAATTATGAAAAGTCATACTTGTTTTTTTTAATGTATTTAAAAAATTGTGAAAATTCATTTGAACTTTTTAAAATTTTTAAGAAAATATGTCGGAATTTCGTCCCACTATTATACACTTGCATGAGAAAGGATTTTCAATGGGAAAGATCGCGAATTTGTTGGACATCCCGAAAACAACTGTGCTTAATGATATAACGCGTTATGAAGAATTGGGAAATTATCAGGATCGTCCAGGAAGAGGCTGAAAAGGATTGAAAAAAGGAAGATTGTTGAAAAAGGCACTTTTAAAGCCTGGAATGAACTGAAATTTATTGTTAGTTTCATAAAATGTTGTTTAAAAAATCGTTCCATTTATTTAAGCACACCCTGTCTGCTGCGAAAAAAAAGTTTCGCAAAATTCGTTTCGAATCATTTTAGAGCCCGGAAGTCAGCTTGAAAAATTTATGCTTGCAGTTTTATCTATATTTTTAGGTCGAAGCTTCGAAACGACTTATGAATGAAATGCGGCCCTTGGAAATTCCTAATGTTATAAACGGACCTTTGAGTTTTCGATTAGGAAAGAATTCGGATGATTTAGAACTGGAGCAGATGATCAAAGAATCCGAACAGCTCCTAGAGGTATAATTTTTTGACTTTAAAATTATAGGAATCAATTGTTTAGTCTTTTCCATATAGCAATCTAACTGTTATCATTATATTCGCTTTAATTTTGGTTTACTTGTATATGTTACAGGCATATTTGACTGAGTCAAATGTAGACATATTTGACTCGACTATCAAATTAGATTCTAATCATTTAGATAAAAAGCCAATATATATTTTTTAGGATTACTCGAGTCAAATATGCCTGTAACATAAACATGAATTTCTCCATATAAAATTTTAATAAGCTGAAATTTAGTCGTTATAAAATTTAAATGCACACCAAATTTTGCAGGAATCCAACAAGTACCTAGTCGAACCGGTTGATCCGAAACAAAAGCTTAACTTCCGTAACTCGGTTGTCAATTTCAATCTACGTGTTGTGAATGTATGTTTTATACATTGTTGTGTTTTCATCTCATTTTCAGCTGAAATTTCGTTTTCAACGCTTCTGGAATCGTACCCATCCTGGCGAAGAATTTCCGAGGATTTTAACCAAGTTGAACAAGAATTTACCCGAAAAAAAGAAATTGTCAGAGAACCCCATCGATCGTTGTAAACAAATTTTAGAAAAATGGAAGTGTCAAATTGAAGAAGACAAGAAGGTCTATGGAAATATTTTAAATAGGAATTGAATTAATTTATGTTGTATTATATTTGAATTAATTTAAGCCGATAATTTATTTTCTATTTATTGACTTTTTCTTTCATGATTTTTAATCGATAAAATTATTTTTATTAGTAGAAGTAGTAGTATTTGTAGAAGAAAAAGAAGTAGCAGTAGAAGAAATAGTAGTAGTAGTAGAAAGAGAAGTCTTAATATTAGTAGAAAAAGTAGTAAAAAATTTTTATGGATTTTGTTCTTGGATGGATTTTTGTATCCTATTTATTATAAATAATAGTATTATATTTTCTGATTATTATTTTTTGCTAAAATAAGGTGCTCATGATATGAAAATTTCTTTTCTAATGGGATTAGTTTCATGAGAAAAGCATATGTACGTTTTTAGAGCTTTTTGTGCTTTACTTTTTGCAAAAAATAAGTAAGGGAGCGGATTGCATCCTTACGTGCCTGGCCCGCCCTGTAAAATTGTATTGTTAACATTCAGCGGGAAATAAAAAGGGAATTAAGGAAGTGAGTTCGAGATCGTATATTAAATTCATTTGCTTTTTAAAGCGAAAATTTGGATTTTGGCATTTATATTTTTACAAGTCAAATGGATTTTTATTTGTTTGCAAATTTGCACTTTTACAAAAAATTTATTATTTTTCTCTGAAAATACTCATTTTAGACATAATACTACAATTAAAAACTGTTTAAAATGTCAACTACTTCATCAGATGACAGCTCTGCGTCTGGGGATTCGGATCATGATAATGCTGCACCAATTACATCAGATCAAAATTCAAGTGATGAAGGTAATATGATTTTAGTCATTCCATCAAAAATCAATTTTTGAGGCTAAAAATTCTCCATTTACAGGGTAAGCCAAAAAACCGTACTTTTGCGTTTTTGGCGAAAATTTTTTTCAACAATCACCTATAAGGGGGTATTTTCATGCGAGAAAGCGAAAATTTTGAAGCTAAAAATCCATTTTTAAGAAAGTGAGAAGAATGATCGACCAGAATCTGAAGAACCCATGCATGTGGATTCGGCACAATCACCACCGGCTTCACCAACAACGCCTCGATCGACACCTCAATCACCTATGGAACAAGATAATGAAACACCACAGTCTCCTAATTCGCCAAAGGAAACTCCAAAATCGCCACAGGCTACAGAAAATCGTAATGATAGTCGCGAATCGACACCAAGTTCCCGTGGAAGTGCTCCACGTAAAATTATTTCTGATTCTGAAGATTCGGATACTGAAATGAAAAAGTCCGCTAGCAAACCTCGAACCTGGGAAGATGACTTGAAATCTTCAGCTAGTGAAGGTGAAAAGGAAAAAGGAGATAAGGTGATTTTGGATTTTTCTTAAGAAAATTCATTTTCGTGAAAATATTTTTTCAGAAAGCCGATGCAAATGCACTTTTTGGCGGTGACCTTAGTAGCACGGATGATGAGTCAAAGAAAAGTGATAAAGAGGAGGATCGTGAACTTACAGCCGATGATGTGGTTGGGCCAAGGTTGTACTCGGAACCTGAAGGTGCGAGTATTATTCATTTAGGCTGCATTTCATTTAGACTCCATTCCATTTTCTGGAAAATTGTATTAGTGCATACAGACTAACACAATTTTTCGCAGCACTAAATTTTTCTGGACATTTCGCCGGACATTTTTCGCTACACAAAATTTTTCGACGTTTCTTACACAGAATAAAAAACGAAGGAATTATGGGAAATTGCCACTCTGGAAAATTTTGTGCTGCACAAAATTAACCAAACTAGTTGTATGCCCTAAATTCCTACCCTAAACTCGATTCTTTCAGAGGAAGAAGAGGAAGCTCCTCCTCCGATCATCGAAGTGTCCATGTCTCGAACTCGTGCCGAATTAAAAGGAGAGCCATATTTTGTGAAATTCCCAAATTTTTTGAGTGTTGAAACTAAACCATTTGATCCGGAAGTATATGAAGATGAAATTGAGGAAGAAGAACAGTTGGACGAGGAAGGCCGATCGAGATTGAAATTAAAGGTGCTGATTTTGTGTGCAGCTCTTGAAATTTCCACAGCCGAGCTTTTTTTCCACAAGCAATAATTTTTGGTGGAAAAATCTAAGCTGTGAAAAAAACTACTTAAACATAGCTATAAAGAGCTTTTAGCTAGAGAATACCATTCGTTGGCGTTATGCAAAAGATGAAATTGGAAATGAGATCAGAGAAAGCAATGCAAAAATTGTTAAGTGGTCGGATGGAACGTATGTTTTTGAAATTTTGAAAAATAGTTTTTTGAGCTAAAAATTCAATCAAAAATTGATTTTTGAGCTCGAAATTTGATCAAAAATCGATTTTTTGAACCCAAAATCCAATCAAAAATCGATTTTTGAGCTCAAGTTTAAACAATTTCTAATTTTCAGCATGTCCCTCTACCTAGGGAACGAAATATTCGACGTTAGTACTCAGCGTGTTGTGGACCACAACCATATCTTTGTGCGCCAAGGAGCCGGTCTCCAAGGTCAGGCAATTTTCAAAAACAAGATTGTCTTCCGACCGATTTCTACCGATACCCTGACGCACAAGAAAATGACAATGACCATGGCCGAAAAGACCAACAAGGCTCAGAAGGTGAAAGTGCTCGCGGATGTTGGTTTGAATCCCGAGCAGGAGAAACTGGGCCTGATCCGAAAAGAGGAAGAAAAGTTACGCGCCACGGCTAGACGAGAGGCTAGTCAACGTCGCGCTAGGGAGAAGTCTCGTGCGGGTGGATTGTCATCTGGTTTCTTGGAAGGTTATGATTCAGGTAGTGAATCTCAGTTTTCTCTAAAAATTTCAAGTTCCATCATAGCGGTGCTCAAAGTTACAACAAGCGACAATTTTATTATCGTTAAATATGATTTTTTGAGTCCAAAATTCAATCAAAAATCGATTTTTGAGCTCAATTTTAAACAATTTCTAATTTTCTTTTGGATTCGAAAAAATTTTTTTCGTGGTGATAGTGTCGACAAATTTGCTAACTTTTTATTACCAAAATTACGACGCTGTTTGTCACTTTGTGTAACTTTGAGCTTCACTACTAACAAAGAATAGTAGCAAACTGTCAGTCAAGGATTTTTAAAATTCCAACGAAAAATGAATCAGTATAAATATAAGAAACATGCCATAAAAATTTTTTGCTATCAGCTAGAATTTTAAAAATCCCTGACTGACAGTTCCCTACTATTCCTTGTAAGTACTAAAATTTTAGACGAAGGCGATTCTTTGGCAGCCATCAAGCGCGGCTACATGAAAGGCGGTAGACATGAACCAGAGTTGATTGGAGCATACTCGGACTCTGATCAAGAGTCGACTGGAACGAAACGAATTGATGAGGCGAAAATTGACAGTGATGAGTCGGATTATGAAAGGGTGTGTCCAAAAAAGAAAAAATAGACATCAATTTTTTAGCAAAATTTTCGACTGTTTTGGTCATTTTTTCACCAAAAAATGTCCAAAATTTGCCATTTTTTCAACAAGAATTGCAATTTTTTAACAAAAAATGTCAATTTTTTACTAATTTTTGTCTAAATTATCAATTTTTAGCAAATATTTCGACTTTTTTGGTTATTTTTTTGACAAATTTTTGGAAAATCGAATTACAGTATTGCCCCACTCCCAAGCCGACCCAATGGTAAAAATTTTTTTGCCCTCTCCGTCGCTAAATCACGAGATACACCCTCTGCATTTGCTGAATCTATATTTTTTAGGAACCCGCTGAAAAATCTAAACAACCTGTCAAGCGACGTATTATTGAAGAAGATGAGGATGAGGACTAAAATAAATGTTGATCTCTTATAATAAGATTTTTGGAGCTACTATACAATAGATGCGGGAGGAGCACCCACGTAAAAAAAGTTTCGAAAATTTTTTTGGAAATGACTCGACTCCTCTGGGGGTAAAAACATGCAGGGAATCTGAATTTGGCATTTACGAAGCGAAAAAATGCTTTCCTGATTTGCGACTTTTCGCTTCAATACACAGACCTTCCCTGAATTAGGAAAGCATGTTTTCGCTTCGTAAATGTCAAATTCGGATTTCCCGCATGTTATTACCCCCAGAGGGATCATTTTCAGAAAAAAAATTTCGAAATTTTTTTCATGTGGGTGCCCCCCTCCACTATTGTGTAGTAGCTCAAGATTCTTATTTATTTATCTTATTTTGATTGTGATTTTGTTTGTTTGTTTTTTGATAAATTTACAGACACAGGGTCAGGTTTGCACAAATTTCCGAAAACGGTAACGGAAATATTTCCTGAAATGGAAACAATTGAATCAGGCAATAAATTTTATGCTTCTCGATCAATAAACTTTTATGCTTCATGACCAATCGTTTCAATAAACTCGAAAATTTTTTGCTCGATTCCAAAAACTTCCAGAATCGACCAAAAAAAATTTTCGACCCTAGCGGGATCGAACCCTCGACCAAAGGGCAAACGTTGAAATTTTAAAAGGGCAAATGTTGAAATTTTAAAAAGGCAAATGTTTAAAAGGGCAATGTATAATCGCCGATGAAAGTAATTTGACTAATGCTTCTTCGAGTAATGCCACAATTAATCCGTTTAAGAAGGCCGAGATCGTAGGTCATTTATTCGATTAACTCTAATACATAGCCGAATTCAGGTAATTAATGAATAATCTTTCGTCTAAACATATACCAATAACGAGTGACCCATATGTGTTTTGGAAAAACGCTGATTCTTCATGGAAGTTACTCATGAATCTTGTGAGAAAGTATTTGTCGGCTCCCTTAAGTTCTGTTGAACGCTTGTTTTCGACGGCTGGAGAAATATTGGATCCGTTACGAAGCCTATTGGGAGATGAAACTGTAGAAAAACTATTGTTCTTACATCATAACTTTCATATTTTAAATTTTGAATATTGATATGTTATTAACTTTCAATTTTGTTCAACTTTGTGTTTTTAGAGAGTCCCACCAGAGATCATTTGATTGTTATTTGGTCTCTGGTATTAATATACTCATGTAATACTGGGATGAGTCGTTTACATGAAAAGTTGGAGTATTACCACTGTCCCATGAGCGTTATGTTGACTTGTTTCCATCGGAATTTTAGATGCCCAACTTGACCAGCGAAGATCCATGGATCGAACAAAAATGCATGAATTTCGTCGAAAAACATCCCGACCCCAGCAATTCACCTATAGTTCTTTCAATATTTGCTATAATTTATGTACACATTTTTGTACTTGGGCTCGTCGGAAACTTATCCATAATATTCCTAACGTTAAAATATCGCCATCTACAAACTGTCCAAAATATATTTATTCTGAATTTGGCTATAAGTGATGTTATAGTATGTTTGTTATCATTGCCATTTACACCGATCACGAATATTTATAAGAGATGGTATTTTGGGCAGCCTATGTGCCATTTGTTGCCGTTTGTACAGGTAAAAATTACATTATAAAAACTCAACCTGAAGTGCTTAGTCAAAAATCGAAAACTTGTAAAAATTCATCAAACATTGAAAAAATCGAAAATTGAAAAATTCATATTAGTCAAAAATCTACCGGAGCGAAAATTATGACATTTCTCTATATCTTTCTAATCTGAAAAATTTCTGACCACACTCATCAAATGTGTAAGTACCTCTTCTAAAAAAGTTGAACTTTTTTAGGCCGTATCAGTTTTTGTATCAACATTCAGTCTTTCTGCAATAGCCATAGACAGATACAACTTGGTCGTTCGACCACATGCCCGACCTTTAAGCCTACGGTTAGCTGTATTAGTAGCATCTGTTTTATGGGTACTCTCAGTGATCGTTTCACTCCCATATGGGTATTACATGAAGTTGGAAAGTTATCCAGGTTATTGTGGACAAGTAGGCTATCAAATAATATATAGAAAATTCGTCAAAAATCGAAAATTTGTTTTTCAATTTTTTCGAATTTTTCAATTTTTGATGAAATTGCTAATTTAGTTCTGCTCCGAACACTGGATAAATCAACATATCCGAAGGGGCTATTCTCTCGTTGTCTTAATGGCACAATTTTTGCTGCCCTTTTCTACTATGCTTATATGTTATAGTTTTGTTTTTATGAAGCTCAATGAGAGGAATAAGACTAAGCTGAAGAAATTGAATGAGAGAGTGCATTTATTGAAGACTCTCACTAGGATGGCATTTTCTCCAATCTCTCTAGATACTGATAGTGTAAGTTTTTGTGTTGTACCCTACGAGGGGTATACCCTGAAAGTGCCCCAAAAACTTTGTATTCCCTGAATCAGGATCAGGAAAGCATTTTCGTGTCTCGAAAACGTCAAAAATTGAAAAATTGTCAAAAATTGAAAAATCATTTCTAGCCATAAGTCAACTGTAAATTCCTTCTGATCATAGATACCCCTTGCCTATGAAAACTCAATTATTATAAATTTTAAAATAATTTTTTCAGCCTCCCAGGACGCCACAAAACTACGCATCGTTCGAAGAAAAACAGCGAACTGTATTTAATGGTCAACAGAGAAGAGCTACAACAATTTTGGCTTCTATGGTGCTGATTTTTGGGCTTGCGTGGCTACCTCAAAATATTGTTACTTTAATAATTGAATATGATGATACAATATTACAGAGAGACACAGTGAATTATGCATATATTATTTCTATGATTGCTCATAGGTGAGGAAAATTTGAAAGACTAAAAGAGGGACAAAACGCCTTCACTTTTGGCCCATGGGAACTGGGTCTCATTGGTTTTGCCCAAATGTGGAGCTAAATAGCTAAAGAGTCCATAGTCCCATGGGTTATTTCCTATGATCGGGTATCAATAAAGCTAAATCAAAGCTTAAGCCTAAGCACAAGTCTTAGCCTAAGCCTTACAAGTAAACATCTCGAACCTTTCCTATATTTTGAAAGTATCAATCAAAAACTGTTTGTTATGGTGCTGCTATAAATGTACTATACGAATCCCCCCCCCCCTGCTCACCCGTTTGCGATAAAAACAACAAAAAAGTTTACAGTATAAAAAAACGGAATTTGGGCGATTCTTTCATGTTTTTTCGACCGGAAAATTTTTTTCAAAAATGACCCTATTAGGGCTAATTTATGCGAGGAATCGATTGCGCGCATTCTCGAAGCTTGAAAACGCTTCCTTGACCCTGATTCAGGGAAATAAGAGTGTGTATTGAATCAAAAATCGAACATGTACTAATTTCTCTGAATTAGGGTCAGGAAAGCATTTTGATGCTTTGAGAATGCTCCCAATCAATTCTCCACCAAGAAAATCTGTTTCCCTGCGGAATTTTGATCATTTTCGCTTCGATACACATATCGCCCTTTCTTGAATCAGGAAAGCATTTTCACGCTTCGGGAATGCGTGAAATCGATTCCTCGCATAAAATTACCCTTATAGAAATCATTTTCAGAAAAAATTTTTTGAAAAAAATTCACGTTATTATATCTATACAAGGGTCCTAAAGTTGTAATGACTCGATCTCAGAGCTACGCCGCCATGGCCCGCTGAAAATTTGCATACTGTTTTCTTATGTCAAGGACAATATTATGGTGTATTTGGTTTTTTAAGATCCACGCATCCTATGGTGATCGTTCCATGTAAGCCTGGAGAGGCTAATTTTATACTTCCATCTTTTCCGTCGAATTGAATAATCACTACAAAAAATTTCATTTCTAGCATTGCAATGACAACAAATATAGCCAATCCAATTCTTTATGCGTGGTTAGACGCTTCATTTAAAGAATTGTTTGTACGCACATTTATTCACAGAAAAACCAATAAACAAACAGTTGTCGTTTAAAACACATCTAGGATTAGTGTAAATGGAGTGGCTAATGGGTATTAGCAAAAAGTGCATCTATTTTTCAGGTATATTTAAAATCTATTTTTGATATTTTAATAGATTGTTCTTTTAGTTAAATGGTGCCAGAGAGCCATTAGATTCATTATGAATTGGAGTTTAAAAAATCACTATGCATATGTTTTGCTGGTTGATATACATTTCGAAAGTAAACGTTTCGGAAGTTCAGGGCATATTTCGAAAGTGATAAAAAAATTTTGCCCTAGTGGGATCGAACCTGCAGGCCCAACGTTGCTTATCTTGCCAGATCGGATGGGCTGCGCTTTGGGCTACTTGGCCATCGCCCGAACTTTTTTCCCATTGGCGGCGGACTTCCAAAATGTTAACTTTCGAAATATTACAAGGAGCCCCAATCACTTTCGAAATGTTACTTTCGAAATGTTTACTTTCGAAATGTATATCAACCGTTTTGCTCATATTTGTTTTTTTTTTGCAAATAAAATTGATAAAAATCCTTTTCAATATATTGAAATAGCTAGCTAACCGATGCCAAGGTGCTCACAGCTATTGGGCACTATAACTTTCGTCACGTTTCCTCGTATAGGGTACCTTTCTGTGGTTAAAATAAAAAAATTCCTTCGGATTCGAGTTCCCCATGCCGAAAAACCCCCAGAACAAAAAATCAGCCAAATTGGAAAACTTTTCGATTTTTTTACCCCTTGGTCCCTTCTTGGGGTAAAAATTTCGATTTTTCAAAAAGTTCTCTAAATCGGCTGGGGGGGTGGTTTCGGCATGGGGAACTCGAACCCGAAGGAATTTTTTTATTTTGACCACGGGAAGAGGTACCCAATACGAGGTTAAAATCCCAAAAGGAGGGTTTTACCTCGTAGGGGATATCTCATTGTAAGCCATTTTTTGACTATATTCCCAAGGTCCAGGATAAAAAATAACAGCGGATTCGTATTCAGCGCATAGAAAAACCCTAGGAGGGTCGAAAATTTTGTCAAAAATCGACTTATATGGCCAAATACCAATAGTTTAAAATAAGAATACATCTTTGAGAGCCCAATTTTTAAAGTGGGCTCTCAAAAAGTTTTAGTATCGACACGAAAACATGAGTTACACTCAAAAAGACTGATTGGATCGTATTCGTCATACATTCTTGTTTACTATTGAAAAAAATTTCATCGAAAACGAGCGAAAAATGCTGATTTTTGATGTATTTTTTGAGCCGCAGCAACTTATGCTACAACCCAATATTTTTCCGTGAAAACTTTTGGAAAAGATGATAACTAATTCACGAATTGTGTTGACGTTTGTATATCTTTAAAAAACTTTATTTATGAAATATTAACTATAGTGTTCATGTTATATTATTGGAAAACTCAACTCCATTTCTCACGGCTACTGCGTTAACCGTATTATTGAATGATCTTCCCAGAAGACTGGGAATCAACCTTGACGAACACGCTTTAAATTCATGATGCTTGAGTAAGATCATTGCGTTGAAGCACCCATTCAGTGATGCCCCGTAATTTATTATGTAGGAAGCAGAATCAAAAACGCTGCCAGATAATTTGAAATACTAAAAAACGCTCTAAACTTCAAAATCCAAAATTTTTAGGAAAAATCGACCCCCCCCCCCCCCCCCACGGCACACCAAAATGCCGAAAAGGTGCAGGCAAGGGTAAAAAATATTTATAATTTCGCCAATCGACTCAGATCTCCGAGCACTTCAAAACGAGTATCATATCATGAGGTTTTGGGGGTTTGATGGCCGAATGGTAACACACTTTGTTTTTCAACTCACCCTTGTTAACAGCTGTAAAGTTGAAGGAAATGCATAAAATACAGTATAACAAAAGAGTGTCATCGAAACCGTGATAAAAAGCTTTTTCTGCACTGTTGACATTTGAGGCTGCGCATGAGCCAGCTCCTTTTTTGCAATGGTTATATGCATAGAAAATAATACCAAACTTGTTGTATAGGTCACTAAATACATGGTGCGGCAAGATAGCGTGATTCCTCATTAATTTTCATAAGGATTTTCTTCCAACCATTTTTTTCACAAAAAATAATGTTCTAGTTCATCGTGATCTCAGGAACAACTTTGTAGAGTATCATTTTTTGTGAGAAAAATTTCTGTTTTGAAGAAAATCCTTGTGAAAATTAATGAGCGGACTCTGAATCAGAGTTTTCGCTTCAATAACCCAAAACTATCTTTAGATTCGATAATTTTTGTGTCACTTTATTCTTCTCATTGAGAAGAATAAAACTTTTCTTTTTTAATTAAACCTTTTAAAAAAATATTTAAAAATTGTTAAACTTTATAAGCAAAAACTAAAAATTTTTAAAATTCAATCCCTTCGTTTCAATGTTCAAACTCGTTTGAACATTTTTGTTTTGCTCATAACTTTTTACGGTTAGATTTTCAAGTAGTGGTCCAAAAGCAAAAAATGCTCCAAATTTTCATCTCTTTCACATGGAATCAAAACTCCAAAGAAAATGAAGGGGGCCTTTAAAGTAAAATCTGCTCAAAAACATACAAAAGAAGCCTATAGTTACAAAAGTAGAATAGAATGGTATAAGCATTTCATAAAGTTTGCCAGTTGAATATAAACATAAATATAATGCAACCGAATCGGTTTGTAGATGTATTTTATCTTCATTGAATCCATAGATGTATACAAAAAGGATTGTTAGAAAAACACTGGTTATAATCAGTGCATTTGGGGATTTCTAAAAAATGAACGTGAAAAAAGTAATGTGGAAAAAGTAAGCGTGAAAAAGTAACGTGAAAAAAGTTGCGTGAAAAAAGTAAGCGTGCAAACCCAAAAACATGAAAAGGTAATAGTGCCAAAATCTGCGCATGGAGTTTCCCAGGCGCGCAAAAATTGGCAAAAAATTGGGCTGCCGCACAGCATTTTAAAATTTTGGGAGGGCACATGTTGGTGTATTTTCATAAATATTTACGACTGCTAGTGTAGTCAGCTAGCGTTGATTGACTACGATTTATGACAGATAGCGCTGTTTAGCGCGTACCCTTACGAAACACCTGAAATTTATGAAACACTTGAAAAAACTGAAATAATTCCATGCACTACATCAACAATTTTGTTTCTTACATTTCTTTCTCGTTTAGCATAAACTATAGGCTTCCATATAACCAGCAGTCGATCAAAAGCAATCAATAACGCTATAATCTGCCCAACCCGGAAGCCACAATGAAACGGTCCAAAAAATGAACAACAAAAAGTCATGTCAAAAATAACAATAGTTTTATCCACAGCGTATAAAAATGTTACTGCTCTCATAAAAGTGCCAAATCCTATAAGTACATTTGATGTACAAAGAAAAAATATTAGCCAATTGCATTGCTTGCTTCTCAAGCAGCGAAAACTAGCAAATAGAACGATTAAGTACAAGTTGCCTAGGGCTGATAGTATGCCAAAAATGATATAAATAATCTGAGTTGGAAATGAATAGCGGATGTTTTGATATTTGGGCTCGGTAAGATATGAGAAGTTGATCGATGTTGGCATATAGTTGTTTAACGGAGGTGTAGAGTAGTTGTACAAATTCATAACAGAAATGAACAAGAAAATTTATTTCTATAACTTTATTTCAAAAAAAATGATGCCCAAATGTCAAATTTGACACTCAACTTATGAATATGCAAATTTGTCATTTTCAGCTTAAAAACAGGCTTTTTCAACAAAAAATCTTGAAAAAAACCTTATAATTTTTACCAAATTTTGGCCAAAAATTGAAAAAAACATAAGGGGGCCCTTATGTAAAAATTTTTTTCAAGGTGTTCTCCCCCCCCCCCCCCAGTGACGTAGCCACAGGGGGGGGGGGTACCAAGGGTATCGGTACCCCCTCAGAGCCGAAAGCCCGAAAAAACATAAGGATCCCCTTATGTTACTAGAAACAAGGGCTTGGTACCCCCCCCCCCCCCCAAGTCGGACCAAAAATTACGCCACTAGTGACGCTTGAGCATCATTAATTCCAACTTCTTCAAACACGCTATTAATAAGATTTAAGTAATAACTTTATTAAGAGCTATAGATGTTGGTGACGTTTTAGTGCAGTTTTACGTTTTTGTGTATTGAATAAAACTTTCAAATAAAAAAGAAGAAGAAAATTATCACGCTATTGTCAAGACAGATGAAAAAATTTCTTAATAAGAAAAGTGATTTCTTAAAGCTTATTACATTTACTTAACAATTAAATTCTTTCGCATCACGACAGCTTTTATAACCCTTTAATGCCGGCTATATGTTTGGCCACAATTCCTTGAAGAAAATTGTACTTTCTGAAAAAGTAAATTGCGCTGATTCCAATGGGATCATTTTTATATCATTACTTATATATCAAAATATGTATATATACATATATATACAACTCCAATCTTTAAAACTATCTAAAATTCGGATCCTCACCTAGGAAACCCTTAAAGGAGTGTAAAAAGAAGGGACTATTCTCTGAAAAATTTTTTTGCCAAAACAGCCTATATAGGGGTAAAATCATGCGAAAAATCGATGCGCGCATTCCCGAAGCGTGAAAATGCTTCTTTGATCCTGATTCAGGGAAATAGATGTGTGTATTGAAGCGAAATCCGAAAATTTTGAAATTTCTCTCTCAAAATCATATTTCTGGGGGTAATTTCATGAGGGGAATCGATTTATGGGCCACTTTGTACATAAGCAAAGCGTTACCCATATTAAAGGTACAGTGCACGTTCGATAAAATTTTGGTTGCAATGTTTTCGTTTCAATACACAGAAAAATTCAAATTGTTCGAAGAAATTTGCGGAAATATCCGAAAAATTTATTTTCTTTGCACAATTTCTATTTGTTTTACATTTTTTTATTGTTTTTTCACTGATTTCTCGTTTTTTTGTAGTTTTTGAAAAAAAGGAACATTTTGTGAAAGAAAATATGCAAAAAATTTCCGCAAATTTCTTCGAAAAATTTGAATTTTTCTGTGTATTGAAACGAAAATATTGCAATTAAAATTTTATCGAACGTGCACTGTACCTTTAAATGTGTCGTAGACTAAAGGAATTAATTTCCAAAGCCGTGATCGTCTTTTTTCTATAGCCTCTGAATGTCATCCCAAATAATAGGATTTTATTGCCAATTTTCATTTCGAAAGTCAATCGAATGTTTTAATGATCGTCACTCCGTTGAAAGTCCGTGAAGCGTCTCAAGATTTTTATTTTATGTTGACCAGTCCGAAGACCGAAATTTTGCCGCATGTTCTTACAGTGTTTGTTTGATCCAGGCGTCAGACTGAATTATAATAATGAGTTCAATTATATGCGTCTCATCATCACTTTCACACCAACGAGAGAAATTTCTTGTGTTGAAAAAAGAATTGCAAGTGTGAAGGTCATTTTGACTCAAAATTACTTGGTAAATTTCCGTTGATTAAGATGAAATTAGATCAAGATTCATCTAAAGTCACCTGTAGCTAATTTATGCAAATTTTGGGAAATGAAGTGTTTGCCAAGCGGGTTTTTTGACGACCTTTTCTTGCTGATGAGTTGTTTGTTTTGGATTATTCGAATGATGGATGCAACAAGAACTTGAAGAAGAAAAAACCATTCAAACATTGAGGAAAAATTGGAAAAAAATTTTAGATTTTTCGAAATTTTTCGATTTTTTCAATTTTTTCAAAAATTTTCATGCAAAAATAATAGCGCCATCATGTTCCCCGCATAAAAATATGGATATGCAAAAATTTTCATGAATTTTGATAACAAAATTTAAAAAAGACTAGGGCGCGGGATCGAACCCGCGCCCTATGAGTGAAGACCGAGCACGTTAACCAATCGGCCATGGGTCAAACCCCCGAAATCCCATGATATGGTGCTCATTTTGAAGCGCTCGGAGAGCTGAGCGACATTTTTTGTGTATCATGATAGCAATTTTTTATCAAGTGTACTGGTTAAATATCCTGTTTTCTCTGCAGAAACACCTCCAGCTAATTTAACCACAACAAAAACAATACATAACATCTTAATAAGCCTATAATTGCACCTCAACATACGCAAACTCCACCTCCTTCGCGCACACGATCCGATCGCTTCCGCCCCATTTTCTCCACCTATTGTATTCCGAAGTCCATTGGCCTCACGTACACCATCCATCCACACACACACGATAACGATCATCATTCATCTAGTTCCTTTTTCATACGATTTTCCTGTTTCGACATATTGACACCCTGACCTTACCCTATATATTTACTATGTAATTATACCATTTTCTTTTTTCTTGGCCTGATGATTTACATACCTAATTCTAGACCTTATTTGTTGTAAATTTGACAGTTTTTCTTTCAACCTCATTTTGTTCAATACAAAACAATTCACGGGTATGCCTAATCCTACGGTTATATTGCCTTCTATATTGTATGTGTTATTGTTTGCCATATTTTCCGAATTCAACTCCACACTTGCTCAGATTGATATTATACAGCCTACGAATAGTGATCGGCCATGTCAAAGGCGGCCACCTGGGTGTAACTTGAATTGTCCTCATGGGTTTGCATGGGGTGGTCTAGGGATATGCTTGTGTATCTGTCAAATTGATCCGTGTTTGGTAAGTATGGATCAGATAACAAAAATCGTAGAATATGCTTTTTTAGAACAAAGTCTGCTCGTTTGGCGAAGTTTGTATTGTTAGTCAGGGTATTGCCAAATGTATTTCGCAACTGGGTTAGTCTTTGACATTTTTGGAAACAGCTAATTTTTTTTAAAATTTGATAGAATCATAGTTTTCTTGGTTCGAAAGATCCCATCCGATCTTGCAATTTAAGCAATATCGGGCCAGGACGGCTAAGTTCGGTTCGCGAAACACAATGTTGTCTCTGATCCATCGGATAATTTTGACTCTGATCTGATCCGGATCAGATCAGAAAATTTTTTCTAAAAATGGATCAGATCATTTTCACAAAAAAGCCTAAAAATGGCATTTTTGGACAAAAATCGCAGTTTTTTGAAAAAGCCAATTTTTGTGCGAAAAATCATAAAAATTGATAAAATGTCCAAAAATTACAAAAAACCAAAAGGCACGCCCCAAGGAGTTCGGTGATTTATTTAAAAATGAGTTATTTTTCCAAAATCATGTAACATATTTTTGAATACATGCAACATGTTCCCATTACTATAATTTTTAATCGCATAAAAACTGCTATTACAAGTTATGATAGATTTATCATAATGTGTAATCATCGAAAATAAGCGATTACACATTATGATAATGGGAACATGTTGCATGTTTTTAGAGAGATTACTCAAGTTTTGCAAAATTGAAAAAATTTAAAAATTGGGTCAAAAATTATAAAAATTAAAAAAAATTCATGAAATTTCACTCAACTTTGCTCAAAATTGATAATTTAAACAAAAATGTAGCGACTTTTTGAAGACATGTAACATGTTCTCATTATCATAATTTGTAATCGCATAAAAATTGCAATTACGAATTATGATAGAACTATCATAATCTGTAATCATAAAAATACGCGATTACATATTATGATAATGGGAATATGTTACATGTTTTGAAAAACAATGTAGCATCTTTTTAGAAACATGTAACATGTTCCCATTATCATAATTTGTAATCGTATAAAAATTACAATTACGGATTATGATAGAACTATCATAATCTGTAATCATCAAAAAAACGCGATTACACATTATGATAATGGGAACATGTAGCATGTTTTGTAGTGTTTTCAGAATTTTGGAGAAAAATGATCGAAAAACGAAATTTTTTGGATTTTTCGTGTTTTATTTAATCTTTGACGGAAGCTCTCAATTCAACTTTCAGCTCTTATAGCTTACATATGTTTCAAATTTCGTAATTCCTTACGTCAATAACTTCTTATTGCACGTTAAATTTATACTCTTGCGATTGAGCACACCGCCTAGAAGTGTGATGACCGCCCGTAACTGACCACCGCGGCAAGCATCAAATTTTCTTATTCTAGCCCAAAAGATGTGTGTTTGAGGACCAAAAGACTTCCGATCAGACTGGTCGGTGGTCCACACGGTTTCGCCGGAAATTTATTCGGCAAAAAGTAAACTTGTCAAGCCCTTTCTTTCGACGTTCGGTCAACGTCGGGAGGGCATTGATCTCGCTGTCAAGTATACTTATGAGGCTCAATAGTTAGAGAAAGTGGGATTTAGTAAGAAAAAATGGATGAGGAAAAAATAGAAATTATATCACTTAGAATATTTTCTTTTTTGAAAAAAATATAAAGCAAAAAAATCAGCATTTTTTTGAGAAAAAAAATCAAAAATTTCAATTTTTTAATCAAGAGTTTCCTGAAAAAATTTCAGTTTCTTTGGAAGAAATCCATCTCTCGACGGTTGGAGAATGCCCTCGACTAGTTGGTGGACTTTGTATCGAACGATGTCACGCGGATTCGGACTGCCGCGGGCAAATGAAGTGTTGCAGTAACGGATGTGGACACGAGTGCGTTCTACCGGTCAATGTTGCGCCTATAAAAAGTTCATTGCCGATTCTTCCCATATCCGGTTTGTATATATGGATTTGGAAAAAAATGTGCACAAATACAAAAATGGATTATTTTAAGGGGCTCAAAAACATAGAAATATATTTTTAGCATTTTTAATTTTTGAAAAAAATCAATTTTTGTATCATTAACATATCAACAAAAATTTAATAAAGATCTTCAATTTTTTAAATTTTAGGCACAAATTTCGCGCCAGAAATTTCTTCAAACTCGTTGCGTGCAGGTGAGTGTTCAATCAATTGACTCCAATAATTATTCCGAAACGCGTTTTCGATTTATTTTATTTTTCAGGTCACCCACCAAATGATCCATTCGCCGGAATTGAACCTCAGGAGCTTAGTGAGTATAAAAAAATGCAAACGCATAAAGCAAAAATTAAAAAAATTTTAGTCGACAAAGTCGGAAAATGTCCATCCAAGGGGTCACTAAAAGATCGAAAATGCACAGTAGAATGTAATCGAGATTCGGATTGTGACGGTGTGGCCAAGTGTTGTGATACTGGTTGTGGACGAGCTTGTTCAGCACCAGAAAAGGCGACTAGTAAACAAAAATTTTAAAAATTAATTTTTGGAAAAATTTTAGCATGTGTCCATCTTCTATCAGCCGTTCAAAGACTTCCTCACAAAGTGTTAGCAAATGGATTTGTCCCAGTTTGTACGGCAAATGGAGATTTTGCTCCGATTCAATGTGATAATGTAATTGTCCATCCACCCCAATTTAAAAAAAATCATGAAATTTCGAATAATTTTTTTCAAATCGAAAATTTCAACAAAAACATGTTACATCTTTCTGAAAACATGCAACATGTTCCCATTATCATAATTTGTAATCGTATAAAAACTGCAATTATAAATTATGATAGAACTACCATAATTTATAATCATCGAAAATAAGCGATTACACATTATGATAATGGGAACATGTTTCATGTTTAGAAAATATGTGACATGTTTTTAGAAAAATACCTCGAGAGAGCCAGAATTAAACTTTTTCATAAATTTTCAACTTTTAGACCTATTGTTGGTGTGTGCTAGCAGACGATGGCATGGAAATTTTTGGCACAAAAATCCCCAAAGATCAACAAGAAGATATTCGTTGTACAGGTAAATAAACAAATTTTGAACAAATGGCTTGTTTGAAAGCAAATTAGATGAGTTGACATTAGCGTGTCGAGGTCGATCTTTTTTTGTTGAGCATTAACAAATTACTTAGGCCCTATCCCATGTCCTAAGTGAACCGTCAATCCGGTCAGCGATTCGGCCGTTCACATTTGCACATAGCACAAACCTTTATGACCAAAAATGTGTATTTGCACAAGTTAGGATAGATCAACAGGAAATAAAGAAAGTGGTATTTTGAAGAAAAAATTTTTTTAATTTCAGCCCCTCGCCACTGTAGACCGCAGATCGATTGCCCGAAAAGTTGCCCTTTGGGTATTAAGACGGATCAACAAGGATGTCCTGTTGGGAACTGCGACTGTAAAAATGTTTGTGACAACGTCCAGTGAGTTTAAAATGCATATTTTCACATTCCATTTTCTGGAGCCGAGCCAATCTGGCGCGGCGGATCATAAGTTAAGTCCAGTTTATGAGGATTAAGTGAAATGTTCAACAGTGTTTTTGCAAGTTTTCGGGGAGTGCATAACTTTCCCTGTAGTTCGACATAAGGATAATTAAAATACTGGAACAGAGTGGACGTTTTGTTTACGGGATAATTGCCAGGATTCTACAAGAAATCGTTACTATTTTCTAAGGAATAAAGTGCCGTGACGGATTTGCATCAGAATAAATTTGCACTTTATAAAAATCTCAACAATTTAGCCAACATTTAAAAAAAATCACAAAATTTCACTCAAATTTTATCAAATCGAAAATTTCAACAAAAACATGTTACATCTTTTTAAAAATATGCAACATGTTCCCATTATCATAATTTATAATCGCTTATTTTTGACGATTACAGATTATGGTAGCTCTATCATAATTCCTAATTGCAGTTTTTATGCGATTACAAATTATGATAATGGGAACATGTTGCATATTTTCAAAAACATGTTACATCCTTTTGAAAACATGTACAGTCAAACCTCGTTAAGCGGACTCCCCCCCAAAAAATCCTTTAAGCGGACCCCCCCCCCAAATCAGCGTTAAAAGTGGCAATTACAAATTATAGTAAAAATATCATAATCTGAAATCACATAAAATT
>OZJO01016762.1:0-12225 GCA_900406225.1 Acrobeloides nanus | reverse complement strand
TTGATTTTTTAACATGGGGTACCCCCTATAGGGGGTCAAAAAAATTTTTTTCTCGATAAAAAAATTTTTTCGGGTTAATATTACTAGTTTTCATCCAATATTAGGCTTATTTTACGTTCCTCGATCATTTTTCGCCGAAAAAATTTTTGTCGATAACCCGCAATGACTTTTCCCCCCCCTTTAACTTATGAACTCTTGTGATATGTGTAGTGCCCTGACCCTCCCATATTCCCCTTTACACAATCCTCTTTCCTAAATCCCAATTTAGATAATACTTTTCCTAACCAAATCAAAAAATTACTAAAAAAATCAAATAACAGTGCACTCTTCGAACACTTTAATCATCTCTTCTCTTTTCCATTTTTCTGACCTTTCCAAAAGGAATGCGATTAGGCGATCGGAAATGTTGAATCTCAGGTCGGACGCAACAGATAGATCTTTGTTAGAAAACTTGGAGCTACTTCAACTGCGGAGACCCAGTCAACATGGTTTCAAAACTTATGTTAAAAATTTAGTTCGAAAATGCGCTTTCTATGGGGTAATTTTGCATGAGAAACACGACTCTGATGTTATTTTCACGCCAAATGCTTCAGAAATTGTGAAAAAAATAGACAAATTTGTATATCAAGAAAACAACTCAAAAATAGAACAATTCAACTGTCGACTGGATATTGAGCTGCCACTTCGTTTCAGAAATTGAAGAACAGTTCCTTCTTTGCTTCGAATCTCTCTCTCCAGTTGAATTCAACAAGGTAGCTTCGGATTTGGCGATCACGAACACCATTCATTCTTTGGATTCCCTTCTCCCATTTACCCCAATTGCTCTCGATGTTGACTGGGCTTCCCCAGCCGAAGTATCTCCAAAAACTTTTTAGATAGGAGAGAGCCTTGAAGATGAACGATTTTATTCAATTATCAAAGATATACTTAATGTTATCCTCAATTATATTTATCCAGCAAAGTGATTGTACCTTGATAAACTCATTACTTGTATAGTAGAATTTTGTTTCCAGAAGATTCTCTTTATCGTTCGAACAATGTAATTTCTATAAGGACGCACTGTGTAAATAGTTAAAGCATTGTTGAGTATGGTAGAGATACTTAATAGCAATAAAGAAATTGTTCTTATTTCAGCAGGTAATTGAAATAAGCCTGCTAAAGACAAGGGTCTTGCTATATAAGGAAGAAATACGAAAAATAATGGAACAATAGCGTGAAGCGTTAAAATTTTATTCATCATTTTCTAAATTGTTTAAATATCAGGCAATCCTAAAGGCCTTTTTATTGCTGCAAGCAGATATGGCCCAGCTAGGTAGCGCTCTTCGCTATGTCAACTTTTGGAGAAACGATTAGATATGGCCTAAATTTTAGTGGACTCGTTCATTGGGTAGCAAAGATCGGAGCAGCTCCAGCAGTTTAACCAAGTCTTTGTGACTTCACTCGGGATCGAGCTCAACAGCCCTCAAAGTACAGGGTGTTTCAGATGAAACCTACCTATTTTATTTTGACATAGCTTTTTCTGGAAAAGTATTCTGAATTCCCGACTTTTGGAAAATAACGAGCTAATTTGTCCATTTTATGCATATTTTTTTGTTTTTGAAAATTTGGACAAAAAGTTTTCGCCCGGGCTGGGATTCGAACCCGCTTCTTTATAAGCAAAAAGCGAGAGTCATACCACTCGGCTATGAAGGTCGGTTTCGCCGTGAAATTTTAAACGAGTGACTAACCGACCTTCATAGCCGAGTGGTATGGCTCTCGCTTTTTGCTCATAAAGTGCGGGTTCGAATCCCAGCCCATGCGAAAACTTTTTGCCCAAAGTCAAGATTATCAAAAACAAAAAAACATGCATAAAATGGACAAATTAGCTTTTTATTTTCCAAAAGTCAGAAACTCAGAATATTTTTTCAGAAAAAAGCTATGTCAAAATAAAATAGGTAGGTTTCATTGAAACACCCTGTAGATATTGCTGGCTATTGCCTTAGAAAATGCTAGGCAACCCACTATATGTGAGTGCCCATTTCAATTTTGATACACTACTAGTAATTTAACATAAACTTACATGAAGATTATATGTGCTTTCCATCCACAAATTTTTCCTATTGTATAAAACAATCCAAGACAGCACGATTAGTACAAAAATAATTATAAAAACAACACAAGCATGGACTATTCGTATCATATTAAATATATCAACCATTGGATTGCATGAGGGAAAATAATTCACTACAATAGAAGTTTCAAAAACCTCCCTCATTTCTGGAATTTGCTCAGTAATATTTTTCATGATAAGTTCATTCGGACAATACATCAACATCCCCGGTATCCCCAATAGAAATATAGAAGTCAAATGAGCTGTAATGGTAGCTACCAACACTTTCTTCATAGTCAAATTTAGTTCAAATTCACTCCAAATAAATAAATGTAAAAATTTAAATAAGCAACAGACCACAATAGAAATCCCAATTTGATCGGTAACAATATGCTCTAGTATAGTGAAGACATGTGATACTAACGGGCCAAAAATACTAGCAATTCCTCGAATTACCGGAGCGTTTGAAACGTCTTGTTCAAAATCTTTTCTGGTTATGACACCAGAAACTATGGAAAGTAACAGATTCCATGATGTAAACGAGAGAAGATAATATCTATAGTGGGTTAATTTGTCTGTGTCTACTTTAAGCATGAGAAAATATGCCAAGAATGAGACTAAAACAGACAAAATTGTATATATGGTTAGTTGATGATAATAAAAAATTTGTTCAGAAAAATAGAATAAGTTAACCATCTTGGATTAAATTATAGAAAATCGTTCGTTGTTTGTTTCAAAACTTGAGTTTAATAAATACTATGTAATTTAGATTTATTAAAATATATGATTAAATCAATTACAAACGAAAATATACAATTAAAACTACAAATTTGACGCTACATTTTCATAAGCTTAAAATGTTTGTGGCGATAATTACATCTACAACTATGATTTATCCAACAATAAAAAAAGTATATCTATAAAGAAGGAGATTCCCCCTAGAATTTCTGCTTCTTACTTGTGTAAAATTTAGAGATTTGGGGTTTCCCCTGGGGCCTTAACTGCAAGGCACTAACCTTCTATTGCCGCCCAACACGCAATGGATTTCCGCCAGGTCTTCGCGATCGGTCTCGTGGAGTAAACGTTACTAAGCTTTTGGATTCTTGTGACGCTGAACTAAACGGTCTAAAACAGGGAAATAAGAGCGAATGCAAATCTGATAAAAATATCAAAACCGAAACTTTCATTAACTTTATTAGTCTGAATTTCACAACCACAAAAACAATACAAAAAACAGTAAAAGTTTAGCAACACATTTCAGAAAAAATAAACATTTAAAGAAATGGCGGGAAAGGCTCTTTAGGAAAAGAAGCTTTCCAAACTTTTGACTTTGCAAAACGCCGGCAGCAAGACTGGAAAGAAGTAAATTAACGTGGCATAGTATGAAAAATTAAACACAAGGAATTAATATAGTAGCGTGCCAAAGGACTTTTGGCTCCCAGCTATTTTGACCATAGCTTTGGTTTAAGAAGACTTTACGAAATGGTTTTGATATCATTCGAAGACTCAGGATATCAGCTTTTTTGATACCAAAACTATTTCGATAAACTTTGTCCACCAAAAGTTATGCCACTTTCTTAATGGCCCAATACTTTTGCTGCACTCTGTAATTGATAGAAACTATATTAAAGGATCAGTGCAACAGAAAAATCGATTTTCTGGAAATAAGCCTATCATATAGAACTACGTTCACTGATCATTTTTTTACACTATAAGACGTAGATTTTCATGGAGAAAAATTGCAAAAAAGTGAGGTGACATGGGACAATTAAAATTTGATCAATCATAGAGAAATGCTTGGAGTGCTATAATGAGTGGGTATTTAGATTTTGTAGAATAAAGATCTGCAAGAATTTATTGATAAATTAATTTATATAATATACAAAATGTAGCATTTTTTAGATGTCTATGAAAAACTATAGAAGTTAAACAAATTATTTCGATAGTCTAACAACAGTAGTCACTTGTACAACACTGCTACTAAATTCTCGTTTGAATACATGTCTCTTTATTGCATGTCTAATCGATCTAAATTTCATTTTCAAACTAGTATGATGTCATCCAATCATACTTGTTCAATAATAGGTACAAAAAAGGATAATGACACGATTCAAGAAGCCACATTAGATTGGTTGACAACAAAAACCACGGTACTCTTGAAGTATATGCCATGGTGATCGCATTTGCTACGATTCGAACCAAGCATGGGAATAAAGCTTGGGCAAATAGAAGAAGTTCCTTTTTGGATATGTTGTTGGAGACATAGCGCTAAATTGAATCATTCAAATCTGTTTCCAGTCACAATATTCTCAGAATTCGACACTATAACTTTCGCCACGATAACTTTTGCCATGTAACTTTCGCCACATAACTTCCGCCCCTTTCATGTCAATAAACATTTTAATTTCGACTAGTTGAGTTATCTGATTTGCAATAAATATGTACAGTAGAACATCTATATAGTGCCCCCCCCCCTTCGAGAGGGGCACTATATGGAGGTTTTCGATTCTGGCAGGAGGGAGGCACTATGTAGAGAGTTTTTGTTGTATATTGACACGAACGTGGCGAAAATTGTTGTGGCGAACATGAAACGTGGCGAAAGTTATAGTGCCAAAGTTCTCTGACCCCGGTAAAGAGAGCGACCGTCTGACCTGCATTTTTTCGAAAATTTTACAATTTCTTCACAAAATTTTGAATTTTTTCCACATTTTTCTTTGACCTGCTAGATAGCTCGTTTTCAAATCCATATGTTGTACGGTAAGATAACTTATATAGAGCGTTCATTTTGGTATGCAACATCAATGTTTTTGGTCGTTCTCGCACCCCCCCCCCTCTAACGAATTTCTATGCGGTCTTTTTTAAATTGTAGCTGAACAATGGCCGAATAAGTGTTGATAAAAATTTTCGAANAAGATAACTTATATAGAGCGTTCATTTTGGTATGCAACATCAATGTTTTTGGTCGTTCTCGCACCCCCCCCCCTCTAACGAATTTCTATGCGGTTTTTTTAAAATTGTAGCTGAACAATGGGCAAATAAGTGTTAATAAGAATTGTCGAAATCCTTTGATCTTAACATTGTCAAAAATTACTTTGAAGTTTTCAAATTAGATTTTCTTCATCTTAACAAAATGTTAGAACTTTAATTGCTGTATGAAAATACAGAGCTTTAGTCCCTCTAACATATGCAAAAAATCGTATATAAAAATTATTTAACAGTGGCGAGATATTTGATTTTGAAGTTTATAGTCAAAAAATGAGGCAAAAACAAAATGACACACCCAGAAATCGAACCCTCGACCTTCTGGCTTCTAGCCGAACGCGTTAACCACTACACCATGTGGTAATAGTGTAGTGGTTAGCGCATTCGTCTAGTAGCCAGAAGGTTGAGGGTTCGATTCGCGGGTGCGTCATTTTGTTTTTGCCTCATTTTTTTACTATCAACTTCAAAATCAAATATCTCGCCACTGTTAAATAATTTTTATATACGGTTTTTTATATTTGTTAGAGGGACTAAAGCTCTGTATTTTCATACAACAATTAAATTTCTAACATTTTGTTAAGGTGAAGAAAATCGACTTTGAAAACTTTAAAGTAATTTTTGACAATGTTAGGATCAACGAATTTTAACAATTTTTATCAACACTTATTTGGCCATTGTTCAGCTACAATTTTAAAAAAACCGCATAGAAATTCGTTAGAGGGGGGGGGGTGCGAGAACGACCAAAAACATTGATGTTGCATACCAAAATGAACGCCCTGTACCTTATAAACAATGTTCATTGTAGACCATATGTATAACACCAATGAAAGCACCATTAAGCTTTGCTCAATATCAAGTTGGATATAATAGATCTGTAACGACATGTATTCCTTTATTTGTTCCAAATGCGGTTCGTTATTGATTTGAACGTTGATCATAAATCGGCCCCATCCTGGTAAAACGTTCCAGATAAACATAGGAACGCCAGAAAAATAGGCAATTACGGTTATAACCTAAAGTTTAAGGCTGCAGATCAAACCAGCCATCTTACCAAATACAACCATTTTCTATTAATCCATTCAATCTTCACTGGATTAGCCAATACATCCCATCGATTTAGTGCTAGAGCCCATGTTAAGGTAGAAATAGCTATAGAAACAGCATCTTGAATAGCCACGACATACTAAATCATTAATAAATGACGCCAGCGTTTGATTTCTTGTCCGCGCGATCTCGTGAGGGGGTGATAAAAACTGTGTAATGCAATTAAGGTGAAAATAAGTGGAAATTTAAAATATGCGGAATTTAAAACAAAGAAATCGTCGTTCTTAGGGGTGTCTGATGCGAGGAATCGATTTTTCGCGTTTCCAAGGCGTCAAAACCATTGATTGACGCTAATTTAATTGACATGGTTTGTGTATTACAGTGAAAATTTAAATCTGCAATTTTGGAATGAAATCTATCGATTATTTTATAGTTCTCTTTCATTTTTTCTGTTTTTATATCGAAACTAGTCTTACTTGTCTCGCCATTGGTCCATACCAAATTCCCCATATACTAACGTAATAAACCCTTAAAATCGTATCAGTAATGTTTAAGAGCCCTAGATGAAAGATAAGCTTGTATATGTCAAGTTCCCAAAGGTTATTTTCGCGTAAGATGGCCTGAATTAGATGGTCAATGAGGTACAAAAAATCCTACATAAAGAATCAGCACATATAGAATAACCGAAACAATAGCGAGAACCCCAAAACCTATGACAATCCCGACGACTTGACTCAAATCAAACGTTGGAGTGAGACTGGAAGTTAAATAACTGGTATAATTCGCAACATATTGAGTTGAATTAGAGCAGGTTTTTTGGGAACTCAGAGACTAAAAAAGGGTCGCAAACCGTTGTAGTGGCCACAAATTCGTTGTACTTTTTCCAAAATGCGTCGTAGAATTCTATGACACCTATAAAAAATAAAGGACAAAGTCGTCGTAATTTTACGACGTATCACATAGTTTTTTTTACAACTTGACGACGGTTTTCGCTGTAATTGAATACGATGCAGTGTCGTGATTACAACGATTCGTTGTAGAAATTTATCTTTATTTTCTAAGGGCGTTGTAGAAATTCTACGACGGTTGTAGAAGGAATTTGCATGTCTTTTAAAAGTTTGTCTTACATCACACCCAGAACAACTTATTGTTGAAATCTTTAAATAGGATGAATTTTGACTCAACGGTTCTAAAAATGGTAATGGTGGTTGATATATCTGCCCGGATGTGCTAATCAAGGTATAAGTGGGAAAATCCGGCTGGGAGTAGACAACGCCATACATGTGGCAAATGTGATCTAAAAGATTGTTACAGTTGAATATTTTAGCCATAGATCGATAAATTTTTCCATGCGGAGAGTCGATGGTGCGCATTTTTGAAGCTTAAAAACCACTGTCTGATCCTGGTTCAAGGAATCAGTCTGTGTACTAAAACGAAAACTCAAAATATGTGAATTTTCTCAAGGAAAACTTCGTTCCTAGGGGTTTGCAATATGAACTTTAGCGAGAATTGAAGACCACTGCCTATCCCGGACTCACAAGTAAACGTTCCGAACTGATGCCAAAATCATTCAAAATATCTTACACGGTTTTACTACTTGTTGTCCCTAGATTCTTTATTGAAAAAATCTAGGGACAATTTTTTCGAAATGCGTTATCGCATTTCGAAATGTGATTATAAATTATGATATTGGTCCGAACAAAGACTCTTGATCAGACGACCCGGATGGCCGAGTGGATAAAAGGCTCCTTCATAGAGCCAACAAGTTACTCGAGTCCGGCCCCCTTTAACTGGATTTTGCCTATAATCCTCGCGAGTACTCGCAACCTTTCTTCCATCGAAATGTTGCGAGTAAACTCGCACTAGTAATTCGCGCGAGTACAAAGTATAGTTGGAAGCAGCGAGTACTCGCAGTGAGCACTCGCAGCGCGAGTGAAGTATAGATCTTCTCCTAGTAAAACTGTGTAAGAGGTTTTGAATGATTTTGGCGTCAATCCGGAACGCTTACTTATCAGAGAGTTGGTATTTGTATGGATTTTGTTTGGAAAAACTTTGCTTCTTGGGTCTCAGGTACAAGAAATCGATTTTAAGCATTGTAGGGGTCAGAGTGAGAGCACGATGTGCTTGTTCTTCTACTATGCTGTAAGCATACTCATGTTAGTGCGCATAACTTACCCTGACAAAAAGGAATAAAGTTCAAATCATAACTTAAATTATTCATTGGGGTATAACACGTGCTATTTTCTGTACACAGACATAGCTGGCATGCAGAATTAGATTTAACTATATAAGCAATGTTATTCATGTAAAAATTGTTGTATGGAATCGAGTCATTAACCGCATCCCAATTGTAAACCGTGCCGTCGTTACAGCTACATTGAGCTAAAAACTTGTAGAAAATGTAAGAGAAAAATGACCCACCAAGTGGGGGTTTGGAAGTGAACGGAATTAAGTTGAGCATTCCATTTTGAATAAAAAGTTGAGGTAGGTTACTATTAGAGCAGTCTTAAATCGATAAAAATTTATTCTTAAGTCTAGGCTTAAACTAAAACCAACCTTAAAGGACCACTGAACTTTTGAACGGACATCGAGAATTTATTTTTAAAAGAAAGAGAAATTTTTACTGATCATTTTTTGTTTTTACGGTACCCCTTGAAAGTTTAACCCTTTCGAGATATTTGCGTTTGAAATTTCCTTCAAAGTTTTTAAACGTAAATTTGTATTGAAACGAAAGGGATTGGGCTCTATTACACTTTGGCCGTCCAATCGATTTTTAACCGTCCAATCGACTTTTGATGGGTGGACTAAGAAAATTAGAGCCGAGGATCAAGATATGGGAATGCTACTTCTATATGCTGTACAACTAAGTCGTACAATTGATTTAATTATCTGTGAATAATAAATTTTTTTCATTTTAATAAAATTTGTTGATAGGATTTGTAGCTTACTTTAAATTATGAACAATAAAAAATATGTTAAAAATTTGTTTGGACATTTAAATTCCGATTGGACGGTTAAAAATCCGATTGGACGGTTAAAAATTTGATTGGACGGTTAAACCCCCATTGGAAGGTTAAAAAGTCGATTGGACGGTTAAACCCCCATTGGAAGGTTAAAAAGTCGATTGGACGGTCAAAGTGTAATAGGGCCAGGGATTGACCCCAAACGGGATTAGAAAATTCAAATTTTCATTTGGAAAAATTGTGAATTTGTTATCAAAATTTTATTACAAATCGATTGTACTCACGAAGAGCTATCCAACGAGTGGTCGATGGCCATATTTCGCATTTTGGGAAGTGTGTAAAAAATATTGTGCTAAAAATCGTCGAAAACTCTCCAAAAACACACTATTTTTTACACGCTTCCCAAAATGCGAAATATGGACATCGACTACTCGTTGGATAGCTCTTCGTGAATACAATCGACTTGTAATAAAATTTTGATAACAAATTCGCAATTTTTCCAAATGAAATTTTGAATTTTCTAATCCCAGTCGGGGTCAATCCCTTTCGTTTCAATACAAATTTACATTTGAAAACTTTGAAGGAAATTTCAAACACAAATATCTCGAAAGATTTAAACTTTCAAAGGGTGCCGTAAAAACAAAAAATGATCAATAAAAATTTCTCTTTCTTTTAAAAATAAATTCTCGATGTCCGTTCAAAAGTTCAGTGGTCCTTTAAGTTTACCTGTAATGTTTACAGCACCCAAGTCTTCAATAAATACAACCAAAATTATTGTAAAGATGCCGTAATTTTTAAACCTATACATTTTTAAATATAGTACTTGCAATTTTTCCACCTAACATCAAAATTAAACAGAAAAATGTGAAATATTTCTTAGAATTGGCTAAAACATCGGAAATTATAGTGTTTATTAATGCTTACCTAGTCGGTAAGCAAGCTCATAATTTATTAGCGAAAGTGGTTTTCATCGGTATCGTTAAGAGTTATTATTAAAAGTTTCGGTGTCAGGAAATTTCTATGATTTCCATGAAAGCTTTGATTCCTCGAAAGCAATGAGGTTTTTCATGCGCAATTTAATTAAAGTGCACGGCGGACAAATTTATGCAAAAAGTGGCAATACGCACAAAATCAAATAAAAACGGTTAATTATTGCTGGAAAAACATTTTTAGACATAAAAAAGTAGTTTTTAAGTATGTGCCTTTTGTTTCTAGCTACAAATCAGTACTTATACATAATTGCTGCATTTTAATGTGCAAAAAAACACAAAAGCAAAAGTTCCATCCCTTGAATCAGGGTCGTGGATAATTTTTTACACCTCGAGAGTGCGCGCAATCGATTCCTCACCCCCGAAAACCCCCTGAAAACATCTCCATAACAGGACTGGACTTCAGGTAATATTTTTAGCCAATGTTCGATTATCCTTCCCCCCCCCCAATATAAGAATCAACAATAACCATTTTACTATATTATGAATTGTGAGAATATATGTGTTACATCTGTGTTTGAAAATTCATAAGAACCTATGAATAAAAATAGGCTTCATTGAGAATCGGGCAAAAAAGCTAGAGATTCGGATGAACATCCGTTTTTCGCCATTCTCTATATATGTGCTTGTATCGAACTATACTTTCTGAATAAAGTTTATTATTGGAAGTCAAGGATTAACACTCAAAAGCAAAGTTTATCATCTTGTTCACAAATCAATTGTGGCCTTCAAACGCAATAACTTCCAACCAAGTGAAGTTTGCAAACTTTGCCCTCATCGCAGTCCTGGTCTTGCTTGCAAGATGAACGCTTGTCACTTGCTGGTTTCTTCCATTTTGATATAAGGCTGGTTATAGGGTCGCTACAGGGTTGGCCCTCAGATAAGGGAACACATACAGGAACCCCACAACACGTGTTGATCAGGCACACTGAAGTCGATGAGTCGCAAGAAGTGCAGTCAGGGTAGCTACAAGGGCCCCCGATACCGCAGAAGCCAGATCCACTCGATGTGTTGAAACAATAGCAATCAGAATTTGATGAGCAACCACTTGTGTAACTAGTGCAAGTTTGAGCAGTGCAGAGATCTAAAACAACTTTTTTTAAAGATTTTAAATGGCACATTTTCCCCAAAAAGAAAATCGAACACGGATCTTTTGGAATCCTCTATTTTTAGACCTTTCTTCTTATTTTTATGCCAAAAAATTTGATCATGACAGTGCGAAATGATCGGATCTAGGGGGTCTTATAATTTTTTTGTGTGTTTTTTACCTGCTGACACTAGAGTGGTACACAAAAGGAAAAGGCATGCAAGGGTTTTCAACATATTAAAGACGATGCTTGTTCAGACGAATAGAGCTAGTAAAATGATATTTTTAAACAAAATTTCAATGTTTTTATAAACTTCTTCTCTGCTGATAAAGAAGCCAAGTTCAGGTTCAGACTTTGACTTTTGCCCGATACATACTTGATGTCATTTAAACGCCCTAACTTCAAAGATCCATATTCTCTTATTTAGCGTTTCTTTCCCACTGATAAAGAATAATTTTAATGTTTAGGGTCTGACTTATTGTCCAATACATGCGTGATGTCATTTAATCGGTCTATTCATTTCAATTATTATTCTCCTCTTATCACATATGAGGCACCTTCAATGCATTAGGGTTGGGTTTTCATTAGACAAATTTTTGTTATATTTTAGTTTTACGGTGTCTTCGAATTAGCATTTTTGATAGCGTGATTTAAGTACATAATTAAGGTATACCTTAACCCTAATTATCTCACGGCCACACAAGTACCTGTCCAATAGTTTTACTTGTATAGTCCCGATGATCTATTTTATTTCTTTTAGCCGCATAATCAGAATCTTCGACGTCGGTTACATGCGATTGAAAAAAATTTCACCTAAAATGGATGAAAAATACCGATTTTATGAGCATTTAAAAATTACCGTATTGTTCGTACGAAAAATATTTGTGCGAAAAGTACCATACGAAAATTAATTGTACAGAACAATTATACGATCAATACGAATGAGGCGAACACCTCTCCTATCGCCCTTAAAGGACCAGTCCAGTAATTTACAACCATATGAAAAATGATATATTCGGAAAGATCATGAAAAATGGAGCATTTTTTGTTTTTACGGCATGTTCTGAATC